>LBNU01022638.1:444703-459120 GCA_014162995.1 Artemisia annua
CCGAAGCCTTCACTTGTTGACATATGGGAGAGAAGATTAGTGGCCCAGTACCAACTTCTCATTCGTCATAATTCTCCGCCGGGAAATGATCATTCACCTTCGACGGAAGTTCTCCGTGAACCTCACTCATATGCATACTCACCAGAGTATTGATAACTTCTACTTTGCATCTAGACACACCCGGGATATGTCTTGATCAAACGGAGCCTTAAAAGATGAGTTTCATGGATATTATGCATTTCCTCGTGCGGTGGATTGATGAGTTACGTCACTAGGTTCTTATCATGACTTGCTTTCTTTTCTTCACCTATCCCATGGCTTCTCCTGTTCTTCACTCCTTCGCGGAATGGAAGACACTATCCTTTGACCCCGGCATTTCCAATTACATATCTTGGGCCGGACGATACACTCATCGGTGTGGAACTTTCACGTGGCTTCCAAATGTTTTGGGTCCAAACTCTTGAATGAAAGTCCGATGGAGATTTATCTCTTCCACATGATACTCCCCATGCAACAAATGAATTCGGGGTCGAGTCAAGCTAGCGGACGTCGGGTAAACAAAAAACAGTAGCATGCATATGGGGTTTTCACCCTAAGTGTGGGGTGTTCCCTGCAGTGTAAAGAAATAGTACTATATATATATATACGGTATATAAGTTACGCTCACATATATATATATATATAACCCCGCAGTGTAAAATATAACTATACATATATGTACATAGTATATATACGGTATATTATATAGAATAGTATATATATATATATATATATATATATAGGTATATATATAAGTGATGGTATATATTATATTATATATATATACATATAGTATATATATATATATCTCTATATTATATATAACAGGAGGCGTTACACGCGTAATGCCACCTCATTGCCCAGTCATTGCCATGTAATTCATTATCAGCCATGTCATCATGTAAAGCTATTTTTTAAATTAATTTTGTATTTTTCTAATTAATTTCGTATCCATGTCATCACATTTATTCATCCATGTCATCACATTTATTCATAAAATTCGCATGCCATTACAACCAGATTTTATTAGTGTAAAAATTTATGGTGCAAGATTCGAACAAATCATCTCTTGGTTCATTAACAAGTAACTTTACCACTTGACCAACTTCATTTTTGAGTTATATCATGCAAATCCAAAACTATAAACCTATGAAAATAATTATTTGACCATTTTAATGAGATAACTATTTTGTAACATATTGTCCATTATTAAAAACCCTAATCCCATACCCATTACGTATTACATCTACACAATCACGAAAGTAATTTCATCCAGTCACATAAGCTTATTTGGCGTGTTGAGTTTCGTCCATTCTTCCAAACCCTAATTTGTTTCTATAGCCAACATCGATCATATTCGGTCTCCAAGCCCTAGAGTTAATCACTGCTGGTTTCTTTTTTGCATGTTAGACATCTTCTTTGATCATCATCGTTGCTTATCTATCAGCATGATATAGATTTTCGTTTATATTTTATGATATTTTTCCAGGTAGACTTTCGTGATGATTACTTTTATGATGCATTTAGTTGGGGAAGTTGCAAGCAAATATGACTTCAAGTATATAATGGTTCAAGGACTCAAGGTATGTCTTCCACTTCATGCTTTCTCCATAAAGAACATAAAGAACATAAACAATCTACTAATTGATATAGTTGTTAAAATATTGTTTTACAACTATATAATCACTAATTGATCAGATATTGTTCCAAACCCTATGACATTTGTACATCTACATGAAGCTATAATGTTTAATTTTATAATTCATTACTGTTCGTTACTACATGTTTTTTTTTCCACTTTAATTACATGTAAGTGATTAATTCAGATATGCTACTGCAAATAGTTTCTATCTTATTTTTCGTTAGCTGATAGATCATTAACTAGATTACTACATATATACTTGCACATTAAAATAAGGTTCAGGTAGCAAGTTGGTATGTATTCAACCAACATTTGGAAGTTACGTTTTGATCAGGTATCATTTTTTTCTATTTTTCCCTTTTTTATTTACAATGTTTATTCTTTCTATGTTGTGGTAGCCAAGCTTAATTCCAGATTTATGCAAACTGATGTGACCAAGGATGAAGGCTATGCAATTGACTGGAATCCACTTCTTTCTGGCAGGCTTGTGTTTGGTATGAATTATGACAAGTATATGTTATTTATAACTGGGTCGATTTGGGTCATATATTATTTGTAATTGTAAATGCGATACAGATAAACAGTTTAGCTAAAAGGAGAGTGGTTTTCATCGTACGTGGATCTTTTTAATATCATGTTCCAGGTATACTTCATTATTCAGAAATTCCTTTTGCATATTTTTTAAAAATATAGGCTATTAATCTGTTTTCGCATTTTTTTCAGGGATTGACGAGGGTAGCATAAAATGATGGGAAACTAAATCAAGATACTTTTAAACATTGCTAAGCATTGGCCAAACCTATGATATCTTGAAGTTCATTGGATGTGAGCAGTTACTTATGTTGCAAGTCCTTTTTGCTGATATATAGTTCTATTTTTATGTAATATTATATGTTTCTGCATTGTTGATTGTTTGGAAGTACTTTTCATGTTCAGGGCTTACAGCACAGCAAAAGAGATGGCAATTTAAAGACTGGTAATTTGGTTCTTTTGGGTTGGGGTGAGCTCTGTATGTATAACATATGTATATATGTAAGTCTATTGATTTAAACGTGGTACTTTATAGTTTATAGGACACATTGTTATTTTAATTATCGCATTTAACATGTACGGAGTAATTGATTATCATTAATTTCAATATATGTAGAGCTTCTAGATGAACAAGAATTTAAGGACGGTTAAGAAACGAATGCTTACAACGAGTCCTCTACAAAGCCAGTTGATGAATATGGTTTAATGGTTGGTTACTTTACCTTATTAGCGTGTTTATATAGTTCCCTAATTGATGGTTTTTATATTAAAACATATAGACTTGGAAAGAAATTGATTTGATTAACAAACCAGTAGGAGTTGTTCACTTGGTCAAACATATAATGCTTTTAAATACCTATTTGATCCATTTTAAGATGTATTAGGTTCTTGAAAATTGTCGTTATTACAGGTAGCGAGAAAAAATAGCAGATACTGATGCCATTAATAGATCAAATCATCCTATTAATTGAGGTACACGATCTTATTTGTGCTTATGCTATTTAGTTTTGACACGGAACATGTAAGTGATCGTTTAAATTATACTGATCAACAAGGATTTCATGTTGTTGTACCTGTTACTCAAACACGGAAAAAAAAGATGTTCAATGTCATAATATATAGGTCCCGACAACGAGTATGTTTTGAAATTTTCTAAAACTTTATCCTTCCTCCTCTCTTGGCTACTGATATTGACGCGGCTGAGGTTAAGATGCAGAAGGCGTTGGAGATGCAAATTGCTGTACAAGAGGAATGTGTGGGTATGCTAGAAAACCTTGCGGTGGTGAGTTTGGGATCTTTTTAAATACATGTTGATCTTACAGCGGTTTAAAAAATGCTGAATGAAAACTTGAAGTGCAATGGTTAGCTTTATTGCCTCTATTTTTTCAATAAGGGGGTGTTTAATTAAACCTTACACAAACATGTGTACTTATTGGCTTATATACTTTTATGCTTTTATAAGCTAACCTTGGTGCATGTAATCGTTATCAGTTAAATGGGTGGTATAGGCTAATATGATAATGCCTCAAAACGGAACATCTGTATTTTTGCGCTCGACATTATCTGAGCATGTTTACGCTCTTGAAAAAGACATATACTAAACGTCTGTATACCCTCCTAAAACAAAGCAAAATACTTTCTTAATCCAAATACCCCCTTTATGTTCATGATTCATGTGTATGTGTGGCCTTCATGCTTAAGATGGCTTATTATGTATTTGCAGGGTGCCTAAATGCTTGATAAGCTCATAAGCCGGAAAACGTGGCCCTATGAGCTTTCCCACGTTAAACTATGCCCATAAGCTGAGACAAAAAAAACTAATCCAAACACCCCTTTAATTTGATCGAGTTCTTCACGCTTATGGCTGATTTGTTGCTCTACATCGGCAGGGTTTAGTCGGGGATGTAGTTGCTTACGGCGGGGTTTAACTAAGATGGGGTTGTTAGTAGAGTAAATATTGGGCACCATGATCGAGATTCCTCGAGCTGCTCTAATTGATGATGAGGTATATAACCTTTAAAATTACATATTTATATGGTTTGCAAAATTTAAATATCAAATACAAACAATAACTTTGAAAGGAGAATTTAAATATCAGATACCTCTAGCAACGATACATGTCTCTATCAGAAACGGCACATGTCCAACAACGATTGCAATTGTAAACAATCACCCTAAACAAATACTCCGTACATCAAATGGCAGCGCAAACCCCGCGTTGATGTAAGGTTCCGGCCACGAAACAGTGAAGCGGTCACAACTTCTGCTGATTTTGCACATTCTGTGAAATTGCAGCCTGAGGTATTTTGAATTCATATTTGATAATGATATTGTTTAGCATAGTCATCAACGTGGTTGCTGTCATTCACAATATATGATAAAAAGTTAAAATGTTAATTTATATGTGTATTGCTTATATCCATCAGATTATTTATTTTATTAGAATAATCAATCAACAAAAATATTAGCCTACATGTTTTAGGTCCTTTTTTACAACAACAAAAAATGGCACAAACAATGACCTGCTCAATCAGGTTAGGTTAAATTCGATATTTTTAATATATTTTGTATTAATTAAGTTTTCAATGCCCTAAGATGTTTAACATCATGTTTTAATATATTTCAGAACATTCTGCAATATAATGTCCATTTACTTACAGTCTTAAGCCAACCCTCTATGCAAAATAAGTGACTTGATAATATCCATATTACAATGGGCTTATACATGTAGGAATTATCAGGTATCTATCACCGTTAAGGTTAGATGGTTAGTTATATCAAAGGATTTGAAACACCTTACCTCAACAACAAAACTACATAGTATTTAACTGTTTATTCTTTACTCCTTTTTGCCAAATTTTATATATTAAAGTCATGAAATCAGATGGCTTAATGATATAAACTAAAAATGGGACTTCATATTGTATATTTATTAAATAGCATCATGTTTTACTAAACGGATCAATTCCAGTTCTGTTTCATCTACATACAGGACGAATGGGTCAGTAGCCCAATATGTATTTTATACACTATGCATCATGCTATATTAGTATATTGTATTACTCAAAAAACTATGTAATTAATGAAAAAATATACCGTAGTCGTTTTCAGCAACATTGTCACAACTAATTATTTATAAATATGCTACATACAAAACTTGGTATACATTTAAGTTTCAAAGATTTTCGACATAGCCACAATGCATAAGTCAACTTATCATTCTTTGGTGTTCTTGAGCTAGACCAGGACAAACAAACACACCCTTGTGATGTCTTGCGATGACTCAAATAATAATGCTTAGAACTTAAATATCTGTTAAGCAAAAGAAGGATTGTCGTTCTACTTTTTAATATATCAGATATCCTTTTGTAAGCTTGCTCGAGAAAAGTTATGTGTCACTAACTCAGTACTTTCTCATCTTATTATATTTATAGGCAATTGTCAAAGGAAGTTGCATTTATATTGCTTCTCAAGTTACATTTATTTTTTTCAGTGTTACTGTGTTTGTTATGTTTTATTAACTGAGAAATTTAACTCATGCTATAATACCGAATCTCCTTACCTTATTAAGTTAGCAGCATATAAAGAAAGTGTAGTCCGTGATGATCATGCAAAAGTGAGACGAATTTGCGTGTCAAGTTTTAAAATGGCAGTTACGCCCCTGGAGAAAAGTTAAAAGTGAGACGAATTTTGTTGAAAGTGAGACGAATTTGCATCCCGTTCATAACATGATCCATGACACAGGTATTGTATATTTCTTGATGTATTTTTTTAACCTCGCTTCTCTTCTCTGTAATTGATTTATGTTTGTATAATTTAGTGTGATGGGTCTGTTCATCTGTGGGATACAAATGGGCGCAACCCAAAGGTCTGTCTGATGTAATTTTATCCCACTCTTTATTAACTTTATTCAGTTTTTCTACGCGACGTTGTGATGAGCTTTATGATTTATACCAAGCACATTTACCTTATAACATGTATGCAATGTTGACGTTTACACATTGAGGCTATTTGCTGTTACGCTTTCTTAGCCTTATGATTTTTATATGGGTCCATTAACCGAAATGCCAGCTTTCTATTCAACATAGCAACCACAGCAGTAGGTTCGAGTGCTATATTAAACATGGGAAGTTCTTGATGATAAAGGTCATCCGTTCAATACATTTAACAAATTCTGGGATATGTTTGTTAGTATGCCTTATGATTCTGAATCTCCACAACTCCTACCAAAAAAGATAATTTCATGTCAATTTGGTCATTGGGTTCTGTTTGTATTTTATATTTCTTAGCCTAATTTTATCAGTTTAATTATCATGCATTTGTATTTCACTAATTATCTAGCCATCAAAGATAAAGTTTAAACAACCTGAAAAGCTGTGGTCACAATTAAGGTAGTAGTAGCTGCTCTCCGAAACACAGATGGCTTTAATTGGCCCACCTCAGTTGACCCTGAATGCTTTGTATAACATACTTATATACGTTACCCACTGATGTGTGGTAATATGGATACAGTAATTATGTTGCAGACTTGTGCTTTGAACATATAAATTTTGAGCTAAGTGACTAATTTTGCTGTGAACATGAATTTGTTTATGTTATCTCAAGTTTGAGTTTTCTTTCATGTTTTCGTTTCGGATGATGCTGATAATGTTGAAAATGGTTTCAACCATAGTGAACCAAGCTCTGTGAACTGTAGCACCGAAGCGAGAGCAGCTATCTCCTTAAACTTAACAGACATGATGAAGGACACAACTCAAGGCACTGATAAAGAAATTTATTGCACCACCGAAGAGAGAAGCTGTCTCTTTAAACTTAACAGAGCCGATCAAGGACACAACTCCTGGCATTGATAAAGAAACTTATTGTACCACCGAAGAGAGAACAGCTCCGAGTACTGATAAAGAAATTTGCTGTAGCACTGAAGAGAGAGCAGTTGTCTCCTTAATTTCTACAGATCCGATCAAGGACCCAAAATCGGATACTGATAAAGAAAGTTATTGTACAACCGAAGTGATAGCAGTTGTCACCTCAAGTTTAACAGACCCGACCACGGACACCACATCGGTTACTGATAAGGAAACTCACCGTAGCACTGAATTGACTGCAGCTGCCACCTCAAGCTTAACAGAACTGACTGAGGACACAGCTGCAAATACTGATAAAAAAAACTTCTATTGTAACAAGATCAATGAAGAGAGAAAAGCCGACAAGTCTTAGTAGCAATGAGAAAAGTGTAAAGCCTTCTAAGAAATTGAAGGTTAGAATTACTTCTGATGATCAAAGCCCATCGGAAGCGGGGCATAGTAAAGAAGTAAGCAACACCCCTATTAGTCCATCTGGTGATGTTAAAAAAATTGATGTTGGTGGTAAAACCAGTGAGGCAGCTAAGAGTACGGATGACCAAAACCCATCCGACGTGGGGAAAAGTACAGAGGTAAGCAAACTTGAGGCAACGAAGAATATTTCTGATGATCGAAGCCCGGCGGACGCGGGGCAAAGTAAAGAAGTAATCAACGCCCCTATTTATCCATGATTTAAAAATGTGTATGTTCTTATGAAGCTTGAAGATTTAATAATTGCCGCAATTGTTCTTGAAGCTTGAAGATTTAATAATGTGTATGTTCTTATGAAACCATGATTTAAGTATTTTTATGATTATTAAGCCACTTCTTTTATGCCTTTTTACTTATTCAGGTATGCATTCAAAAAAAAGAATATAGAATATAGATAAACAGATAACTAATCAGTAACATTTGAGTGTGAATTTTATCAGATTGTTCAAGTGCAGCTGTTAGCACTCCGAGTAAATCACATATGGCTCCACCACCTACTGATCCTATCACCGTGACGATTGAAGAAAACGTCAATGCAACACTTGAGAGAGATGACCTTAAATGCAGCTTTGAAGTGCACGGAACTTTGTCTCTCCAATTACTTAACAGGAATGCCGGGTTTATCGAACTACAGGTTTGCATTCTACATCTCCCTCCCTCAATGCGCAATCATAGTTGGTGTATTATCTCTTTAGTACAGGTGGCAAGATGGGCCCGTGGATAGAAATGGGTTATAGTTAATAATCAATTGAATCCCGTTGGATAGAAAGTTTTNGTAAATCACATATGGCTCCACCACCTACTGATCCTATCACCGTGACGATTGAAGAAAACGTCAATGCAACACTTGAGAGAGATGACCTTAAATGCAGCTTTGAAGTGCACGGAACTTTGTCTCTCCAATTACTTAACAGGAATGCCGGGTTTATCGAACTACAGGTTTGCATTCTACATCTCCCTCCCTCAATGCGCAATCATAGTTGGTGTATTATCTCTTTAGTACAGGTGGCAAGATGGGCCCGTGGATAGAAATGGGTTATAGTTAATAATCAATTGAATCCCGTTGGATAGAAAGTTTTGAGTGTTCCGTTTTGGCGTTTAATTACAATTTGAGCAAATTGTGAGCTCACAGTCGTGATCACCCTAATCTTTCAAAAGTAGTATTTTCGATGTGCTTTTACTGCTCAAAGTTGAAATCATTAAGTATGCTGGTTTCAGACTGCACATATTGTTTATGGCGATTGTTCACCTCTTAACCTTTTAAATTTATTAATGGCTAATTGTTATTCACATCAGTTTAATATTTCTATTGGCAGATTGAACGTGAAGACTCTGAAATTCTGGAAGAAATCTTTAAATCCCCTGATCTGGATAGAGATATTACACCAGGTGTTGGTTGCAGCTGGCTTTGGTTCAAAACATAACATGTCACTTAAGGAACCTCCCAATAAGGTAATGAAGATGGTTTATAAAGGTTTCCAGCTTATTGATAATTTTATATATATATAGTTTTCTGAATGGTTACTATTGCTCACATAAAGTTGCACGTTTTGCATCACAAGAAGCTGTTTTGATGGCTAGGTACAGCTTAAGACCGGGTACTCTAAAGGGTGAATTATTCACTATACTATTGTATCAAGGAAGAAGTGGATTTTTTTAGGAATAAGTTTGCTGGAAGTCAAGCTGACCGGGCGGTGAAGGAAGAAGTTGAAGCAAAAAAAGTTAGAGAAATGTTGAACACCACCAAAATTACAGGTGATTGTCTTTTTTTTTTTTTTTTTTTTTTTTTTTTTTTTTTACCATAAAGAAGAGTTAGTTTGTTATGCGTTATCTTTCATAAAGTTTTCCACTCTCATACATTTTAGAATTTGTTACACGCCCATCACTTAAACACCTTAACTTTCTAATAGTAGGTAATAAGTTGTTGCAAGATCGCCATCTGTTAAGATGCATGTGAGGTTATCCATGCATTCAAACATGTTTAAATTTAATTATTATTTTGATGATAATCAGTAACATGATAAGTTTATTTATATCAACTTTCCATATATGATATTCAGTATTTTGTACAAAGATGTTTAATTTCTTACAGGAAACGAGTTGACTGCAAATGGAAATGGAGCAAGTACAGCATCACATTATGTCTATGACATAACATCCTTCAGCGACTACAAGGAGATTATAAAGCTTATGTGCGTGATAAACTTACCGTGAATATGCATTCATTATCTTCAACTTTCGGGAGGGTGAAAAAGAAACAGCATTCTGCTTTGTTTATTTCATGAAGTTGCAAGTGTTATGTCTGAATGACATTTGCTACCCTTTTAGGCCCGTGAAATTGATACCATGCTTGGATCAAGCCAATTATAAAATTTGGGTTACTGTTTCCTCTTTTGTTATACAAAAACAAATATTTATAACACAATGTTATATATACTTCATATTAGAGAGGAATAAAGTCAAATGACGTGCATGGTTCGGTCAAGATGGATACGAACCAATTGTGTTTGTGAATGGTCATGTTTCGACACAAGATAAAGTTGTGGAGATTTATTCATATCATTAAATTGCATGTAATATGAGTACTAAACAGACTTGTGCGGTGTGTCATTGAGATTAAACTTTTATGTAAATTCACATAAATTTACTTTGTATTGTTTAATTGTTCTATAAATTTTAACGTTCATTTGAGTTTAATTCATATACTATGTTGTTACAAAAAATTTTGTATATTTTAATTGTTCTATAAATCGTGATGTTCATTTATTTTGATTTTTATGCATTCAATATAAAAACTGGTACGTTTATATCTTATTATGTCCACTTTTGCAACAATTCTTTAAAACTCTTCTTACGCTATACAATCATATTGATTATTCAATTTATCTTAACTAAGGTTTATACTACTCTTAAAGTGTCCCATGCTGGTGAAAACAATTATATGATCCACAACTATATTCATTATAAAGTTACATTGCTTTGCAAGATTTCAGCAAAACATAGGTTCATATGAGGTTAGGGATTATGGTAATCTTTAAGTGTCTATTGTTGAATTTATGTTCAACTTAGGTTTATGTTACTCTTAAACGGTACCATGGTACTGATGACAATTCTATGATCATCAACTCCTACAATACATACTCTCTTTACTATAAGTTATATTAATATACGACTATCAACATACTTGGCAATTGTGTTTGAATGTAGAAAAGGCCTTTCTGAAACATTATAGCGTTGCCAAAAAATATTTACAATGTGTAGATTTAGTTTCTTAACTAATTTTAAACTTATCTTTATATGGAAGATATTTTATACTCCGTAATAAACATTTAGCATAGCAGCATCACATTAACAATATATAAATTCCTTTGTGTAGGATTATTTTGAACATAGGTTTCACTTAAACTTTTATTAATTATCATCTTTAAGTGTTTAATGTATTGAAAACAATTATGTATTTACTTCCATTCAAATTATTTACTTGATGTTGTTAAAATAGAATGGCTCAACAATTTCTTTTCGAATACATGCATGACACTAATGACAATCAACAGGTAATACTTATTCAAACGAGTTTATGTTATATATTNTAATTTACCACCATATTTTGAGACGGAGCATCAAATAAAATTTCAACCGTATATAAAATATTATTTTAATCTCAGTACTTACTTAAAATATGAGAAGTGACTACACATCAAGGTATCCGATCCTTTAGAAAGTGATTAAAATTAAAAAATGTAGAAAGTCATTCATAGTGTGACACGTGTCTCCCACTCTAAATTATACATAAAATCCACCCGGGGGTAATATGATCTTTTAACCCGTTTTTTCTTTTCCACCTCAATTTTCAAACGCATATATCTCTTAAACGACAAACTTTTAGAAAAAACCGATTTCACCAAAAATTTTAAAATTTGATTCTCTTTAATTTGGTATAAATCTTTTTAATTTTTTCGAAACTTTTTTTTTTTTTGACATATTCATTGGGTCATGATTTTCTTGATGTTTTTGCTATTTTCAACCCTATTTTTTACCTTGAAAATTGCCGAATCATAAAATACTTAAAACACGAAAGTTGTAGATTTTGATTCACTCTTTACCCAGAAATTTGAATCACTCAAATCAGATATGATATGAGTGAGATATCGCACGTTAAAGATGGCGTTTTAGTCATATTTGTTGCACACAAGGTGTTTGATGAAATGTCTAGCTTATATTTTTAGTATTAAAATTGCGTTAAATGGTCTAATTTTTGTTCCACAATGCATTATTTATAATTTTATTAATGTAACATTCAAAAAATGATTTTTTTTAATCATTATTATTTTTAAATATACATTCAGTTCATCAGTTACGTTATTAGGTTCATCAGTTAGGTTATTAGGTTCATCAGTTATGTTATTAGGTTCATCAGTTATGTTATTAATCTAACTGATGAACCTATAACCTAACTGATGAACCTATAAAGTGACTGATGAACCTAATAACCTAACTGATGAACCTAATAACATAACTGATGAATCTAATAATGTAACTGATGAACTAAATGTATATTTAAAAATAATAATGATTAAAAAACATCACTTTTTGAATGTTACATTAATAAAATTATTAATAATGCATTGTGAGACAAAAATTAGACCATTTAACGCAATTTTAATACTAAAAATATAAGCTAGACATTTCATCAAACACCTTGTGTGTAAAGAGTAAATAAAAATTTACAACTTTCGTGTTTTAAGTATTTTATGATTCGGCAATTTTTAAGGTAAAAAATAGGGTCGAAAATAGCAAAAACATCAAGAAAATCATGACCCAATTAATATGTCAAAAAAAAGTTTCGAAAAAATCAAAAAGATTTATACCAAATTAAAGATAATCAAATTTTAAAAATTTTGGTGAAATCGGTTTTTTTTAAAAGTTTGTCGTTTGAGAGTAATGTGCGTTTGAAATTTAAGGTGAAATTAAACAAACGGGTCAAATGACCAAAATGCCCTACCGAAAATATTAAAGAAAAAAGGGAGAGAGTGGATGGGGGACACATGACACTAGCTTAGTGGCTTTCTAGACTTTTTAATCTTTTTCACTTTTCAAGGGATCACAACTCACACATCAATAATGTACAAACACTATAAGAAGGGTTATGTTAACCAGGCACCCCGTATGGGGGAAGTACAAGCACCCCCTAGTGGGGCCCACCTGAACATTTGTACTTTTTGTACTTTTTGTCCTTTTTTTTTCTGTCTTTCCCTATGTTTTTTGTCCTATACTGTCTTTTTTTTTTGCAAAGTGTATGTCTGTTTTTTTAAGTTTTTTTAAGTATTTATCAGTTCATTGTCTTTTTTTTTGTCCTAAGTCCATTATCAGTCCATTGTATACAAGTGCAGAAAAAAATACAAGTCCATTGCAACAAAAGTGCAGTATTTATGTCTGGTTTTTGCAAAGTGCAGTTTTTTGAAACAAAACTGCAGTTTTTTTCGTCATCGCCTAATTGGCTCAGATTTTATTAAGGCTCGGATTCGAAGGCTGCAAAGTGATAAAATATCACTTTGCCATGCCATTCGTAGCATCGAAGGTTGCAAAGTGATAAAAATATCACTTTGCCACTTCGGTTTTCGTCATCGCCTTATATCAAATAGGGGGTGCCTGAATATCAGTCCATTCATTATACAAGTGCAGAAAAAAATACAAGTCCATTGCAACAAAAGTGCATTGTACAAACACAAGTCCATTGCAACAAAAGTGCATTGTACAAACAGAATCCAACACTGAACAAGGCTCACAAGAAAGCCCCCAGGATTCCAGCTGCAAAGTATCACAAGAAAGCAGCACCCAAGATTCCAGCACAATTCACACATTGCACATGTTTCACAAGAAAAGCACCCAACAACCAAGATTCCAACACTGCCAGTATAAAACATAGCAACTGTAACCACTACAAATCCACCATAAACAACATAGCACAATTCTACAAACAACTACACAAACAACTACACAAATCCACCATATACAACTACAAGATTCCAACACTGCCAAACATAGCAACTCTAACCACTACAAATCCACCATAAACAACTACAAGATTCCAACACTGCCAAACATAGCAACTCTAACCACTACAATTCTACAATTCTACACAAACAACTACAAATCCACCATAAACAACTACAAGATTCCAACACTTCAAAGGGGCAGTTCAACACAAGTTCAAAGGGGCAGTTAACACAAGTTCAAAGGGGCAGTTCAACACAAGTTCAAAGGGGCAGTTCAACAAAAGTTCAAGGGGGCAGTTCAACACAAGTTCAAAGGGGCAGTTCAACACAAATTCAAAGGGGCAGTTCAACACCATCAAAAGAAAGTAGTGTTTACTTAGATTTCATTACTCCCTAACTATCTTTTACCATGTAATTAGTATGTTGAGTTTGCATGGATGACGGGTGTATTCCTAAAAAAGTCGTAGGGAGTGCGTTCAATTCCCTAACTCTATAAGCTCCTACCTCACTCTATGACGATACGTCAAGTAACCTATCATAAGCTCACCGATAGCAACCTACGCATGAATACTACCTTAGAATCGATTAACACACATACGATTCACGTTTCCTAAGACGTTCAAGCTTGTTACCATATAGGAAGTTAGCCAGTTTTCTTAAGTCTAACGTAGATGAAACATTCACCCAAATCACAATCACAACATACACATCACATGATAATTAATAGTTAGGTTTCATTAGATCTAAGCAAACACAAGATAATTTAGCCTAGCATGTTGAAGGAAAGAAAAGCACAAACATAGATCATGCAATACATAGACATATTGTATGGATTAAATGAAGACTTATCTTAGATTAAACATGCAAGTTAGAGGG
>LBNU01022638.1:459738-479546 GCA_014162995.1 Artemisia annua
CCTGCGGGTCGACGTTCTAGCCATTGACTAGCTTGGTCTCGCAGAGAGAATTGGAAGAGACGTAATCGGGTAGTCTCTCGAGTTTCAACATTAAGGTCTATAGAGTCAACGATTTTAAGGAAATCCATGAGATGTTGATTTGGATCTTCGGAACGAAGTCCATGGAATGCACATCCGCTTTGCACCAACCGGATGGTGTCGGATCGCAATGGAGACACATTGGCTCCTTGGGCGAGCTCAATGGTGTTTCGATAGCATGGTGGCTAGGACGGGAGTATTCTCCTAAAGTACGGGCTCTAGGAGGTGGGTTTGGTTGGGGTATGTTTTGTTGTGGTGGGTTGTTGGGATCAAGGATATTACCACCTTCCATGATGTCGGATGGTAACGGTTATGAACAAAGACACGAAGAAAAAGATAGACTAAAGAAAACCTAGAAAAATAAAAATAAAAATCTCACTAGAAAGGAGTCTAATGAGTAGACCTAAGTAAAAATAAAATTCAACCTAAGCAATAACTATTCCCCGGCAACGGCGCCAAAAACTTGATGCGTAGGTTTTGCAAGCTTCGCAGTAGGTTTTACCTCTCAAGGGATCTTGAGAAGCTTACAACCCCCACCAGGCAGTGTACCTAACCGATGTAGTATAGTGAAGTGGCAAGTACCGGGGGATTGATCGTTCTCTCGGGGAATAGTGTCGTTAGGATTGAAAACTACTCTAATTTAGGTCTAAGGGTTGAGGGATGATTCTTTTTGTATTTTTATATTTTATGAAAGCAAGTAAAATATCGGGTATTTGGAAGAGTGGGCGGAATTAGTTGCTAGTCAACTAACCCAAATAACTACTAATGCAAATAAAATAAAATAACAAGAAAATAAATTGCTTGTGAAACTTATATGGAGAAAAGTGTGTTTACTTAGATTTCCTTACTCCCTAGCTATCTTTTACCGGTTAATTGGTTTGTTACAATTGTGTGGATGACGGGTTGTATTCCTTTAAACCATTCGTAGGGTCGTGTACGATCTTCCCTAATTCTATAAGCTCCTATTTCACTCCTATGTCGAGCCGACTAAAAGCTCCTAACATGGGATCACTAGAATTCGCTTATGCATTAAATACAACCATATAATCGTAGTACACATCCGATTCATGTTTCTTAAGACGTTCAAGCAAGTTACCGTATAGGAGGTTAGCCAGTTTTCTTAAGCCTAACATCGACATCACCCACCCACAACAATCAATAACAAACCAACAACAAGTAATCAATAGCTAGGTTTCATTAGATCTAAGCAAACACAAGAGAAACCTAGCCTAGCATGTTAAAGTAAAGACAAGCATAAGATATAATCAAGCAACACATAGACATATTGATTGATTTGAAAGGAGACTTATCTTTAATTGAACATGAATGATTCAAGGGTGAAAAACCCCTGAAAATACAGTAAACCACGACCTAGGGTTTATCCCTAAAGTTCTCCCAAAAGTTACACACTTAATGAATGAAAATTAGAAAACTATATATAGATTTTACAACTTGACGGCGTCACGTTTTAGCTCGTGACGCCGTCACCTCGCCGCCAAAACCCTTCTCGGATTGCTCAGATCTACTCTTGACGCCGTCCCTCTTTAAAAGTCTCTGGGCCGTCTCTCTTTAAGTTATAACGTGACGGCCTAGGTGAAATTACACGTGACGCCGTCACGTGTAAAAGCTTCAAAATCTTTCTGGCCCGTCTCGTGTAAAAATTATCCACCTCTTTGTCAAAACGTGACGCCGTCACTTCGTAAAGAGTGACGCCGTCAGGTACTATTTCTAGCATGGTTTTGAGACTTTGTCGTTTTCTTCACTTTTATGCTCCAAAAACGTCCAAAACGCGTTCTTTTCCAGATTTCTTCTCCAAAGTACCTAAAATGACAAAAGGAACGATTTAAGGCAATATTTGATCAAATAATTACGGATTAGGGTTTAAATAACCCCTAAAAGCGTAACACTTTTCGCTTCATCAGTATTAATACATGATCAATTATCAGTATGCTTTTGTCCAGTGCCACTTAATGAATTACCTGAAAAATGAGATCGGCTCCATTGTTCAGCTGGAATCTTCAGGAACCAATCATAAGCTGCAACATTGTTATTCTTTAGATGATCCATCTCTTTGTTGAATTCAACAACAGTTGTGGCTCTTGCAGCCTTCCAAAGCATGTCCTTATAAACACCTCCTTTTAAATGTGACTTCATTTCCTCATGAATATGCTTAACACAAAACCTGTGTTCAACATTTGGAAACACACTAGCAACGGCTTGTATCAATCTTTGTGAACAGGTAAGGTTATGGATGGTGTTAAAACTTTACATGTTCTCATTGTGCATAAAACACATGATTAATTATACAATAGAAATGTGCACCTTTTGCCTATCAGAAATGAAAGTGAAGTTGCTGTTGATTTCTATACCAAGATCCTCTCCTAGTAGTTTCAAAAACCAATACCAAGTTGCCTTATTTACTGCATCAACTACAACATATGCTACTGGATAAATCCCATTGTTTGCATCAATCCCAACTGTTGTTAGTAATTGACCTGGAAAAGGACCTGACATGGAGAATCCATCTAATCCTAAAAATTCCCTGCCACAAGCTTTGAAACCTTGTTTCATAGCTCCTAAACACACAAACACCCTTTTAAAAATTCTTGTTGAACTCTCTGGATATGGTTCTAGCTGTACATCAATCCTAACAGTAGTGCCTGGATTTTGATTAACTAACTCTTGGGCATACTCTCTAAGCAGTGCATAATGTTTCGTAAAAACAGGTATACCTGATTGATTTTCACAGTCTTTATTGCATAGCAAATCATACTTACTTACGGGAACATCTTGAATGAGATCATCATCATCATTAATCACCTCATCGGCATTTGGATTATAATCCAAATCCTCTGAATCACTCCCGCCACTTTTTTCTTCTGTTTCATTATCCACCTCTACTACTTTCACATTTCCCATATGACCACCTACAAATGTAAGTCCCTAACATTAACAACAAATACACCTTTTAATAAATTAAAAAATAAACCAAAAATCAAAAAACACTGTTCAAGTAAATAGGAAAATGCACTGTGTCTTACCGTATCGTTCAAAGGCACGGACGATCGATGTAATCTCGGAACTATAGGTTAATTAGGATTGTATCTGAATCGGGTTAATTTGGTAAAGAGTTGGCGGCAACAATGAGGGTTGTATCTGGGTTAAAGGGATATATTAGTCATTTCATGCGATAATACCCTTGACTAACGGAAAAACTAACGGAAGTTAGCAAAAAAGCGCTCTCGGTGGCTTTTTTGCACTTTTACGTATCTTTAGTGGTTTTTTGCGCTACTTTTCGTCTCGGTCCCATTTCTGCGATTTCGTGGAAGTTTAGGGACCATTTTTGCATTTTACCAAAAAAGATAATTTGTCATTTGACTTTGGTCAGGGACTACCTTTGCACACCAAAAGTTTTTTACAAGGTCTCTGCACTTTTAAAAGCATAGGGGCTTAACTTGCAATTTAACAAACCATAGAGACGATTTTTGTAATTTACCACCATATTTTGAGACGGAGCATCAAATAAAATTTCAACCGTATATAAAATATTATTTTAATCTCAGTACTTACTTAAAATATGAGAAGTGACTACACATCAAGGTATCCGATCCTTTAGAAAGTGATTAAAATTAAAAAGTGTAGAAAGCCATTCATAGTGTGACACGTGTCCCCCACTCTAAATTATACATAAAATCCACCCAGGGGTAATATGGTCTTTTGACCCGTTTTTTCTTTTCCACCTCAATTTTCAAACGCATATATCTCTTAAACGACAAACTTTTAGAAAAAACCGATTTCACAAAAAATTTTAAAATTTAATTATCTTTAATTTGGTACAAGTCTTTTTAATTTTTTCGAAACTTTTTCTTTGACATATTCATTGGGTCATGATTTTCTTGATGTTTTTGCTATTTTCAACCCTATTTTTTACCTTGAAAATTGCCGAATCATAAAATACTTAAAACACGAAAGTTGTAGATTTTGATTCACTCTTTACCCAGAAATTTGAATCACTCAAATCGGATATGATATGAGTGAGATATCGCACGTTAAAGATGGCGTTTTAGTCATATTTGTTGCATACAAGGTGTTTGATGAAATGTCTAGCTTATATTTTTAGTATTAAAATTGTGTTAAATGGTCTAATTTTTGTCCCACAATGCATTATTTATAATTTTATTAATGTAACATTCAAAAAGTGATGTTTTTTAATCATTATTATTTTTAAATATACATTCAGTTCATCAGTTACGTTATTAGGTTCATCAGTTAGGTTATTAGGTTCATCAGTTATGTTATTAATCTAACTGATGAACCTATAACCTAACTGATGAACCTATAACTGATGAACCTAATAACCTAACTGATGAACCTAATAACATAACTGATGAATCTAATAACGTAACTGATGAACTAAATGTATATTTAAAAATAATAATGATTAAAAAACATCACTTTTTGAATGTTACATTAATAAAATTATTAATAATGCATTGTGAGACAAAAATTAGACCATTTAACGCAATTTTAATACTACAAAATATAAGCTAGACATTTCATCAAACACCTTGTGTGCAACAAATATGACTAAAACGTCATCTTTAACGTGTGATATCTTACTCATATGACATCGGATTTGAGTGATTCAAAAACATGTGTAAAGAGTAAATAAAAATTTACAACTTTCGTGTTTTAAGTATTTTATGATTCGGCAATTTTTAAGGTAAAAAATAGGGTCGCAAATAGCAAAAACATCAAGAAAATCATGACCCAATTAATATGTCAAAAAAAAAGGTTTTGAAAAAATCAAAAAGATTTATACCAAATTAAAGAGAATCAATAATGTACAAACACTATAACAATATCGTGAGACAAAGCACTTTTGAAGTAAATATGATACAGTGGATTAATTAAAGTTGGGTTAGGTTTTCCTTCATATAAACTCATTCATTTAAGGGCTTTAGTCTCATTCCATTAGACGACTTACTAACTAACGCTCTGCTTAAGCCTTTCGTAAGCGGATCCGCGATGTTATCCATTGAATTTACGTAATCAATCATGATAACTCTAGTTGAGAGTAGTTGTCGAACCAATCTGTGTCTATGATGGATATGTCTCGACTTACCGTTTTACATTGTGATATGAGCTCTGTCAATTTCCAATTGACTATCACACTTTATTTAGATGGTCGTTACCGGTTTACGCCATCTTGGTATGTCCTCTACGAATTAACGTAGATATCCCGCATATTCTATAAATTTATCTCAAATGATAAATTTAAATTTCATCATAGATTTAGCTATAAAAGTCTGTTTGAAATCCTTTTAAGATTTCTAAGACACAGCTTCCCACGTAGAGTCAATACATCCACTCTAGTGGATCTATATTCTTTATCTAAGAATCCTTATTTGCATTACTCTATCATTAGATAGCAGTTGGATTTCTTCCAAAATGCAATATCATAAGTATCATAGTACTCGTGTAATACCAGTGTTGCAAAAATCGGCCGAATCGGCCGATTAATCGGCGATTAATCGGTAATCGGCCCAGGACCTTGGAGAGAATTCCACGAAAATCGGCCGATTAATCGGCCGAGTCAAGAAAATCGGCCGATTAATCGGTAAAAAATCGCTAATCGGCCCCGGACCGCCTCAGTACCGATTCACGATTTTTGCAACATTGTGTAATACTATTCAAGTGGTCATCACTTGATTACTGGTATATTTACTAACCAGATTATAACTGATAAATCAGGTTCACACACGTCATTAGACACATAAGACGCCCAATATTCTTTGAGTATTCAAAATGGGCAACACCTCTACCTCTATTATAAATAGATTTAAAAAGATGTCATTGGAGTTCTAGCTAGGCCGGAATCCCCCACATTGAACCTCTCAAGAATATTGTCCTTTTAGTGTTTTTGACTTCAAAACAAATCATATGATCTTAGTTCCAAGAACCATATTGAACAACCAATGTAGTTCATGTCAAATCTTGANAAAGAAACGCCAACTCAAAACCCTCCGACACAAAAACACACTCCACTAGATTCCCAACACACACACACAAAACTACTTTTCAACCAAAGAAAAAAAAGAGAAAAATGGGCGAAAACACAGGAGACACCGAGATGTCAAACGGCAACGGAGCAGCAAATGGAAAATGTCTAAGCACATTTGTTGACACTGGTTCTGTTGAGAGTCACCGTTATTATCTTTCAAGAAGAACCCTTTGCGAGATGCTAAGAGATAGAGGCTATGATATATCTAATGAAGATATTGATATGTCTTTGCAACAGTTTCGTGACCTTCATGGTCAAACTGTTGATGTTGACCGTCTTCGGATTAGTGCTTCTCATGTTTCGGATGTTAATGATAAGGTTTTTGTTTTCTTTGCTTTGTGGTTTTGCATGTGGGTTTTAAAGATTGTGTGATGTGGTTTTTAATTAATAGGTTTAATGCTATTAAGAGGTGTTTGTTTAACCTTATTTTTGGGTTTATAAGCTGTGTAAGGTGGTTTAATTAATGTGGTTTAAACTTATATAAGCCCACAACTCTCAAAATAAGCCGGAAAATTGGGGCTTATGAAATATAAGCTGAAACACAAATAAGCTCATAAGCCCCCTTGGTTCGGTTTATATTTCATAAGGTTATTCCTCTAAAAAAAAAAAAAAAAGAAAAAGAAAAAAAAAGAAAAAAAAAAATTCCTGGTTTTTGAGTTTAATTTCCATCTTTAAGTCAGAATAAGGTTTACTTGGTGGACCAAATTAGCTCATAAGCCTGGTGCATTAAAAGGACTAGAAGTTTAAGACCAATCTAAGAGTAAATGTTTAAATTTTGATAACTTAAAAAAGGTAGATTATTGACAAATTTAAGGACCTTTGAATTGAATAATTTTGGTTTAAAATTCCATAAATTTTGTAAAAATGTAAAATTTCAACTTATTGTGTTTTAATACGACGTTAGCAGTTTTGACTTTTTAGAGTGTTTGCTGTTGCCTGTCCAAACGGCTTATCTGATTATTTGGGAGTGAAATAAACAGTTTCGAAATTGCAGCTTGAAGTTACTTATTTCAAAAACAAATAATCAGATAAGCGTTTACTAGGATTAAAAGAAGATATTCTTTGAGAAACTGATTATTAATTAAAGCCGTGAATTTACCAACTTTAGTCCAACTATGCTATAATGTAACAGTTACTATAACCAAGAAAATCCAAACACCTGGTAAGAGAAATGGGCGTTATTCAAAATGTAATGGAGTTCTTCTTACACATGCTAGAAGCCTAGAACAGTGTGGGTCTTCAGTTTGTGAAATATACTGTAGTCGACCTTATAAAACCATCTGTTTGCTGGAATGGATGGGTTTATTGGATTTTCAAATGTGGTTTGTTAAATTCGGTGGTTTCAGTTTACGGCGTTATAAATTAATGCAAGTCCTTTGCTTATTAACAAATATTTACTATGTTTTAATGCAACATGTAAGAAGTATTTAATACTTATCGTTATTGATCATCTGAT
This sequence comes from Artemisia annua, assembly GCA_014162995.1. Classification (NCBI taxonomy): domain Eukaryota; kingdom Viridiplantae; phylum Streptophyta; class Magnoliopsida; order Asterales; family Asteraceae; genus Artemisia; species Artemisia annua. Next base: position 467,337 of record LBNU01022638.1, read on the forward strand.
TATTTGGGATTTTAATAAACAGTATTGAATAAGCATGTTGAAATCATCTATTTTGAATTACTTGATTCAAATTGGAATGAGCAGATAAGCAATTTTACTAGGATCGATTAATTTGAGTTGGTGTAAAAGGATTTGCTTTAGAAAACAAGTTTTATATATAAATATATAACTTACCTTACTTTAGTCCAATTAGGATTCAAGTCTAAAAAAGCACTTCCAAACACCTCGTATGAGAAATGACATTTTTTTTAGTTTCTTTTTAAAATCCAATGATTATTTCCCTCTCCACCCTACCACGAACAATGTTGGTCATCTGTTTGTATTTTTGTAACACAATCCATTTCAATTTAGGACTTGACCTTACACATGCACCTCTATGTTAGGAATGCAGGTAGTCTTATAGCTAAAGTTTCACTTTGCCGATAAAAGAAGCATGTATTCTATGCATTTCCATGTAAACTGTTGAACAATGTCACTTCTGTGTTTTGTTATGATGCATAATCTTAGAGGTGGCAAAACGGGCGGGTCGGGTGGGCTCGGGCCACGGGTCCAAAAGGGCTCATGCTTAAACGGGCACGGGTCAAACGGGCTTATGTTATATGAATCGCTTTAGAAAAGACCCAAAACAACGAAAAAAATTCTCTGAGCCTAACTCCTCATTTGTATTTAAATAACTAAATATATTATGTTTATAAGTTTTATTTAAAAACAATTGCAATGCTCTCCAATTGAGAGAAAACATGTGCCGTTAATGCCCATTTAACTTTAGAAAGGGCCATACATGCCCATTTAAAAAAAAGGAGGGGACTAAATGCCCCCAAATCTTTACAAATTAGCTCATAGAAACCCATTTTTATGATTTTGGGCACAAATTGCCACGTCTACATAATCTTATGAAAGGAAGATATGTGCTTACTTGAGATGATATATATTTTAACAACTGGATATGCTGCAGTCTATTCTGAATGACACTAGCAGTGCAACTTCATCCGCACAGATGAGGTGCACGTGTAAGGTCAGCCATTCCCTTTTTTTTGGGCACAGTCTTCATCCGCACACACTCACTTGCCGGAGGTCTCCCTACTCTCAGGTTGTCCCTAGGGTAGGGGTATGATCGGTCTACATTTCACCTCCCCCATACCTAGCTTCGACGGGATTGGGTGTTGTTGTTCACTAGCAGTGCAACTTAGAAAAAGGGTAGTTTGTCACCCACCATTTTCAGCTTAAAAGATTGAAACTTACTGCTTTGTTTTTCTTATGTACAGATTCTAGCTGTTTTCTGCGGCACGGGTGCGGTAAAAGTAAATGTCATCCGTTGGATTGCAACACAAATAATGAACATGGACAGTTTAAACCGGCTGATAATAGTAGTGCAAAGTCCCATTACAAACCAGGCTCAGAAAGCTGTGGATCTTTTCTCATGCAAGACCGAAATATTCCAAGTAAGTTTTTACTTGATCTTGCTTATAGTGTTCGTTTCCAAGAAAGATCAAAGAGTATAAATATCCCTTTGTACGCGCGCACACATTTGACTATTAACAGAGGTGGCATAGTGGGCGGACTGGATTGCACTGAAATGTGTAATTCTTTAACTTGGGTAGAAACGGGTAATATGGGGTTGACCTGAAACACTGTTGTCCAAATTTTTTAAGATCTTATATATAGATAATAAGATCTTATATATGGATTGCACTGAAATGTGTAATTCTTTAACTTGGGTAGAAACGGGTAATATGGGGTTGACCTGAAACACTGTTGTCCAAATTTTTTAAGATCTTATATATAGATAATAAGGGTAAATTATTTATTACTTCTGTAACTATATAATTATTCTGAATTAAATGATTTAGGATGTTGTATGCATTATAAATACACCATGGAGAACTTATTTCCACTTTATCACGTTTCTTCTGTAGCAAAGTTTTTGGTTTTACTCCTAAAGGATAAAAACATGACCCAAATTGACCCATTCATGAACGAATGAGCCAAAGTGAGCACCACTTATTTTATATGCTTCTGATCTTTTTACCTGATACAAAGATTTGGTTATTGTATTTGTATATTTAGTTTGAGCGCTATTCTAAAAAGTGTTAAGCAGCGCAAGTGGTTGAATGACCATATATGGCATATAGCACTGGCATGTAAATTGTTATTAGTGCATCATGTATAGATGTGAATATTAAGAATCTGATACTACACTATTTTGGTATGATACTTTTTTTCAATAGACTAGTTCTTGTTATTAATAATAATACTCTGAAACGACTGGGATATATCTTAGATGAGAGAAATTGGTTGATGAGCACATGGTTAGCAAAGTTTTAAATCCGGTGATTAAGTCTACAGTTTTTAATCCAATAATTATTTACTATATGCTTAGATGAAGAGAAGGGTTGCTTAAGCTTAGGTGGTTGATTTCGTTGTGACCTGCACCAAGAGTTGGGTTGGCCATGGCCCACGCCCACCCCACCCACAATGTACCTCCGTCCTCGAAACACTTAAATAATGGAACAAAAAGTGATAAAAGGTCATAATATGAGAACATTAACTACAATGGTACGAGTATTAGTTCAATGACATTCAAAGATACAAGGAAATGTATTCTTCCGTGGTTACGACATGCTATAGAAATTTGCTGGTTGGGTAGATGTATTTTATGTAAAGGTGGCAAAATGGGTGGGTTGGGTAACTGGTTAAAATGAGTGATTTTGGGTACAGTCAGAACTATACGGTAGGGATGAGCGCGGTACAAGAATGGTACCGAACCCGTACCGAATTGGTGGTACCGTTTTCTTCCCGAGCATGAAAAGGGGTACCGGTACCGTACCTTACGGGATTCCGGTACCGGTACTCGGTACCGGGAAATCGGTACTTATCCGGTACTCCTGTTTTTTGTTAAACCAAAAAAAAAAAAAAAAAAAAATCTTAGATTTCATGCTAGTAAAAATAGGACAAAACATGCATTTTCGAATGATTTCGAACCACATGTGAGAAAACGCAACCAACAATTAAATAAACATATCACCAAATTAATCGTAACTTACAAACGTTCCAAAACTTATAAAATTCCACCAGAAACATATGAAATCGTTCAAAATAAACATACTAAACCATTTTCAACGAAAGACAATTAATCATTTAATCTTGTGTAACTCCCTTTCTTTTTTCTTTAGCGTTTTGCTTGGTAATCTCATCTTCAATATCTACACATACGACAAAACAAACAAAGTGAATAACAAACGTTATACAACTAACATATATTTTATATGTTCTAGTGTAACTACAATATTTTTCAAATCAAAGCAGCAGTAGTATCAATAGCTATATTTACAACTAATATTTTGGAAAACAAAGCATCAAAGCATTAGTAGGACAATAGCCATATAAATGAAATATAACTTAGAAAACAATGTATGTCCAAACCAGTGTATGTCCAAAGTTTAAACTTTTATGTGACCAGACCATCAGCGTGTCAAATAGGATTAGAAAAAGTCGAATGTTTCAGTAATTATCTGAAATTTTGAATAGAATGAATTTCGAAGGTTTATGTTTGGCGCGGAGCTTTTTGGGGCGATGAGTGGTGAGCAATGAGCTTTTTGATTTTTATTGTTCGTTTGGCAAAGGAGCGGTGAGCTTTGCTATTTTTTAGGAATGCTCATTTTTCCAATGCTTCTTTAAGAAGCTATGAGCGGTGAGCTGTGAGATGTGGCTACTACAGCTCACAGCTCACAGCTCACTGCTACTTTTACCAAACACACCCAAATGTGTATGGGCGCTTTTCAACCCTCTGAACTATTTTTACAATCCGACCCCTTTACCTTTGTAGCTTTTATATTTGTTATTTAGCTGTTCGCCTGTTTGATCTCTTAGAGATAGCGCATAACCTAAATTAACATATCCATTAGTGAACGGTTGCAATTAAATCCTGTAGTATTTGTCTCACATTGTATACTTGGTTTGTCTATCTGCAGATAACAGATTTGCTTGTTAACATTACTAAGCATGTTTTAAAGCCGAAACATAGGGTCATAACTGATGCAGAGAAAGAAAAGCTTTTAAAGAAGTTCAATTTGGATGAGAAACAGGTTAGCAATTATGTGCAGCACATGCTTGAAAGTCATTGTTTTATGATTAAATGAGGCACTCTTTTGGTGCTTTTCTTCATGCTTTAACTTTTGATGCTCTGGTCAGTTACTCACAACTCTTCTATTAAGCTAAGAAACAATTTTTGGGATGTTTTTCTGAGATCATTAATCAAACGCGTCTCTGTAAAATTACTTGAATTATTCATATCTACCATTTATGACTGTAAAAATGTAAGAATTAATTGGCAATTTTCCGCATTGTGCGAAGACTTTTTTTAAGGACCAAGACAACTTCTGTTCGCCTGTATTGAATTTGTTATATAACCTATAATATGAACGGAATACATTTTGATGCTTGCTAAAACTCATATGTTTTCACTAAAGTTCTTGTATTATTTATTTATTTTGTGATGGAGTTGATACTCTCGTTGTGCCATAAGAATAATAGTAGCTTCTGTCTCTATTGGAATACTTAAACATACATGCTGTGTTAGTTGAATAAAAGGCAACCAACTTTATGTTCTCCCATAAAGACATTACATTGTTCAAACTTTCAGGAAAATTAAATTCAGGTTACCTTTGAAATGTTGATTTTGGTATGTGGTGCCGAGAAATCAGATTGCCTATCAAGGTTAACTTTACGTTGATTCTTTTTAGGAAGTTGGTTATTCAAAACAGATATTTTGAAAAAAGTTGCTTACCGTTGAATGTAATTAGATCTTTAGTAGCTTCCCATTGTTATCAATACATGTTACTGAAAAAGTGATATTGGTTCAAATCTCCATCTGCATTTTCATGACTGAGGGTATCTTAGACATTTAAGTATTGCCTTATATTTTAGTAGGTTATTGGGTTCATACAACTTCTAACTGTACATTATTTAACTCATTTTCAGCTTCCAAGAATGTCACAAAAGGATGCCATTGCTCAGTACTATGGGCTTGAGAAAGGACAGGTGATTGAAGTCACTTACAATGGTGAAATAACTGGATTGCATGTCACTTACCGTTGCATTTGGTGAATCTGTAGCATCGAAATAAATAGGAACTATGTGTATCTGTATGTTATCTTGATTTCTGGAGTTTTTTTTTCCTTTCTGTAAACGCATCTAGGGAGTCTGTGTTGAAAAAATGTATTAGCTAAAGGCACTTGGTGCCTTCTGTAAGTTAAATTAGGTCATTGAGCATGCATGTGCATCTTTGTACTAGAATTATATGTTGTCTTATGCTTCTATGTTTATGTTTAATGTCTTGAGCTTAAAGTTTAAACTCAATGACGGATCTGGTCATTACCATGGTGCATTTTAACATCCAATATTTGACTTTCATAAGTCAAGTTGAAATGATTTGAATGCCTGATCAAGCAACAGTTATGTTTGAAGATTAAAATGACAATAAACACCATTTTAACCATTTGTGTAGAAGAGCTTCTTTACTTTTGGGAATTAGTGTTACTGCATACAGTTTTTATGTCGGAACTAGTATTAGAAACTTAGAAAATATCGCAGAACTGGTGCATGCATTTATTTAAAGGGAGATGATAATGTACTTTATCTGTGCTGGTTAACAAACAAAAAGAGATGTTTTTATAGGTGCTGCTTCCCAACATTACAAAAGTTAAAAAGACTAGCATGGTATTTTTGGTATTGCATTTTTTTTTTTTTTTTTTGAACGGCCGTATTGCATTTTACAGTATAGAAATACTTCTATTTATTTAGAGAGACAGCCACATGATCCATGTTGACAAGTACCACTCCTCATGAAGCAATGTTTCCAAGCAAAAAGGAATTCCTGTTTTGGTGTTATACCCAAGTTTTTTTTTTCAGACATTTATTCTATACTTACTGTTATTGATGAAGTTAAGGATGATCGAACTTCATCTATAAAAACTAGCTCCTGAATCTTTGGTATTTTATGCCTTAACCTATATCACACTTGCTTACAATCAAAAACCGTTTCTAAGTTACAGTTACTCGAAGAAACCGAATGGCGGAGGCTCTTGAGGAGAGACTTAGCATCGAAGAGGTTGTCTACATGACTACCACAAACACACCTCAAGAATGGCTTAATTCGATATTAAAAGCCAAGTCGACACCATCTTGCCCAACACAGATTCACAAAGTTCCAATGATCTTGAAAGAGCACAAGGATCATGACACGTATTATGTGCCAAAGGTGGTCTCTCTTGGTCCATACCACTATGGTAATCCGAACCTTGAATCCGTTCAGAACTTCAAGCCTCTTTTTACTAACAAGCTTCTGAATGAGAACCCAGAGTCTATTCAGTTTTTGTATGAAAATCTTTTAAAAATGGCTCCGAAATTGAGAGGGTATTACGAAGATGAAGATGATCGCTTTTCAGACGATGAATTCACAAGAATGATGTTGCTAGATGGTTGTTTCATTTTGTATTTCATTGAACATATCTTCTTGAATAATGAAACACACTCTCTAGAGATGAAAAGCCACCAGATTATGTTCGTTCAACAAGACATGTTCCTGTTGGAGAACCAAATCCCGTATCTAGTGCTGATTGAGGTGATGAAGTTAGTGCCCGATGAGATGTGGGATTTCAAGATCAAACGATTCATTGATGACAAATATTTTAGCAACAGAAAGACGCAAAAGAACACGAGAATATACTCCTAAACATGTCCCAAGCCCTCCAATTCCAACCAACATAAATCACCTTCTTCACCTTCTTCAAACTAGGCTTACAAAAGACAAAACTTCTGGTCCAAGAGCGAACGACAGGTACACTTTTCGAAATGTTAACGAGCTTATAGAAGTAGGGATTCGTTTCACACCAAGTAAAATCAGGTCTTTGGCACATATTAACTTCACTAAGTATGGGTTTTGCGCAAACGTTGAACTCCCTCCTATCACTATCGATGATGCCACAAAGCCAATGTTGTTAAACTTGGTAGCATACGAAATGTGTTCTAATGACACAAATGCTTCATGGGTCACCTCATACATATGCCTTATGGATTCTTTGATTGATCACTCTGAGGACGTTAAAGTTCTACGCAAAGCCGGGATTCTCAACAACCGCTTTGGGAGCGACAAAGAAGTCGCAAGACTTTTTAATGAAATAGGGACAGATCTTGTGCCTAATAATTTTGCATATTCGAAGGCGAGGTTTGAAATTCAAAGGCATTATGATAGTAAAAGGAATACATGGATTAGCCAACTGAAGCATGAGTATATCAAGAGCCCTTGGGCATTCGTAGCACTTTTAGTTGGAGTTGTGGGTCTCTTTCTTAGTGGTGTTCAAGCTTACTTTAGTGTTTGGGGTATTCCAAGTCATTGCGACTCTCTTTGTCTGTCTCTGAAGATGAATCATCGCCTATGATCATCTCCTTAACTATAGTCTTGTTATTATAATTACTAGTAATTTCTTATATTTTGTGGTTTATTTGTTCTTGTTTTTGTTGAAATATGGTTTATATATTAACATGTAAATGTCTAGTATCGAACCCGAGACCTCGGGATTGCACACAATACAAACGAGAATAAAAGTATAATAATTATAGAGAAGAGTTATATTAAATACCAAACTTATGGTTGAGATTAAAACCATTTTAATATTTAACCCATTTTTTATAATTTAAATATCTCTTAAACCGTTAATCGTTAAGCGAAAATAATTACACCATCGCGCGAGCATGTAATTATCTTTCTATAGACGGACACTTTGATATACTTTCGACAAAAATTTTTTTTTCGTTTTTTTCACGTTTTTTTTTCGTGGCCGAAAAAATCATATATGATATATCCATCATATGATATTAAATATCATATAATGATATTACATATCATATTGATCATATCATATATGATATATCCATATATGAATTACATATCATAATATGAATATCAAAGTATCAATATATGATACTACATATATAATTTTTCGGCCACGGAAAAAAACTGAAAACGAAAAAAAAATTTTTGTCGAAAATATATCAAATGTCTATCTAATAGAAAGATAATTAAATGCTCGTCCAAAACGGGTATATTTTTTTCGCTTAACGAATTCACGGTTTTTGAAAGATATTATAATTTGAAAAAAAAAAGATGAAAGTGGTTTTAAAATTGTTGTGGATAATGCTTCATTCTTGATCAAAATAAGAATAGAGGGAAGATGAATGGTGGAGATTAGCCTTTGGTATGGTAAAAAAGTTTGGTCATCAAATGACTTAAATCAATAATTATTATATTAATGTTATGATATATAATAATTATTAAAAACACTTAATGGGACTCAACGGTTTATTATTAAATGTATGGACTAAAAATTGTTAAGTAGAAAAAGAAAAGACTAGGATGTAAACTAAGGACCAGAGGATCCGAACCCTTCTTGGACTCCCAAACCAGATTCGGCCAAAAGGGGTGGATCTTACCCCATCCAATTGTTCCTCCAAGTTAATATAAGTTAAATATTAACAAGGGTGTTTTAATTTGTTTTACTCACCTTTGTGCACACACAATAATCCTAAGTTTTCTTTTCTTTCCTCTCGTTGTGGCCGGTCGCCCCCTTATTCTAAGGGTTTCGATTTTTGTCCTTCAAGATAAATGTTTTCATATTACTGCATAATCTTTTTATTCGTTATTAATTTTGTGGTGTACAAGAAACGATTAATTATCACTATAAGTAATTATCAAAAGATCGAATAACAAACGGTAAGGTTATTCATAGATAATATTAGTTCTTATAAAGCCTTCCAAGAATCAAGATTGCAATACGGTAACTTTCTTATGTTTTTTGGTTAATTATTATAGGGTTTAAAGAATCCTGCTTTCCACGTATGTGTTTCTTTGATAATTAAGTATAATATATGATAAGTCAAATGATAATAAATTTCTAACGTGGCAAATCACGAGCATGTTATACATGGTAATATGGCTACTAAACTAATAAAAACAATATTTTAATTGTTTTAGATACACAATGTATTTGTTCTAGGGTTTTTCCTTAATTTTTTTAAAGAAAATAAACCCTAAACCCTAAATTTTATGGGGAAGGGGTACGATTTTCCATGAACCCTAATAGGGTTTTATCATGTGGTTAATTATGTTAAAATTAATTAATTGGTTAGAAACCCTATTGTAACATTGTTTATGTGAAATTATGTTAATTGTTATCAATGTAATCCATGACGAAGACATGCATAGTTAGTACAATCGGATTGTTTGAATTGTTTTAATTGCAAGTATAGTGTTCACATGTTAAATTAATTAGATAAAATCTAAAATTAGGGAAGACCCCCAAAGGTAAAATAAAATCAATTTACGTTGGCTATGTGTGTATAATAATAATCATGAACCCCTACAATGATTCGTCAATGTAATGTAACGTCCTATCTTTCTTGAAGGAGGAGGGTCCTTAAATTAATTAATACGCATATTAAGTAGATAACCTAGAATGTGATTTATTAGGGTTTATCTATTTAAGTATGCAGTGTGGGCTATTTCACCTTTTTAATTTATTACCTTGTTATTGCTTACACTTTTGGTCAAACCACATAAAAATAAACAAGTAATTTAAAAAGAAAACAAAAACACAACTAATAAAAATAAAAAAGGTCGAAAACATTTAGCCCCATGCATACTTAATTAGGATAAACCCTAATAAATCCAATTCCTAGGTTAATAAGCCGGTATAATTAATTAAAGACCCTCTCCCCCTTTCAATGGAAATAGACGTACATACATTGCGAAAATCAATTGTAGGGTCATATACTTATATACACCACATAGCAACTAAATTATTTTATTATACTGGGGTCTTCCCCAGATTATTAGATTTATCATAATAATTTTTAACATGTGGAACATATACTTGCAAATTAAAACAATCAAACAATCCATGACTAACATTGCATGTTCGTCATGGATCATGCAAACACAATTTACCACATAAATTCACATAAACATGTTTTACAACTTATGTTCTAATCTTAATTTATTTAATTAATTAACACAACCTAATTGGGTTCATGGACAGTACCCCCTCCCCCCCATCAAATATAGGGTTTAGGTTTTTTATTTTCCCTTTAAAAAAATTAAAGAAACCCTGAACAATAACATGTTATCTAAAACAATTAAAGATATTTTTTTTTAATAGTTTTAGTAAGCAATTAAATGTTATAAATGGCTCGTGAAATGCCACTGTTAAATTTAAATCATGACTTAATCATATATTATTACTAATATCAAAGAAACACATACCGTGAAGCAAGGATTCGTTGTATAGACACATAAATGTTACCAAAAATAAAGAAACTACCGTAAGAATTCTTGATTCTTGAGCTTTATAAAACAATATATCCTATGAAGTAACCCCTTACGTTTGTTAATCGATCCTCTTGATAATTACTATATGGAGAAATTAACTCAGTTCTTGTACACACAAACTAATGAACGAATAAAAGATTATGCAAAGTAAATATGAAAACATTTTATCTTGAAGACAAAATCGAAACACCTTAGGATAATAGGGGTGTTCGACCGGCCAAAGAAAGAAGAAAAGAAATTAGGTTAGTGTGTGCACAAAAGGTAGGAAACAAATAACCCAAGCCCCTTTGTTAATTATCTATAGTACTTGGAGACAAGTTGGAATGGGATAAGGATCCATCCCTTTGGCGATCGGTTGGAGTCAAGAAGGGTTCCGGATCCTTCTTTGGCTCCTAAGTTACATCCTAGTTCTTTTCTTTTTCTCTTAACACATATTCTAGACAATACATTTAATAACTAACGAGAGGCCGTTAAGTCATTATAAGTGTTTAAATTAATTATAATATAAACAATTAAATATATATATTATGATTTAGATCATTTGAGGAACCAAAACTTTTTTTACATACCAAAGGACTAATTCCCCATTCATCTTTCCTCCATACTTATTTGATTAATGGGATGAGATTAATCCAAAAATTTAAAAAACCCACCTTTCATCCTTTTTTTTTTCAAATATTAATATCTCAAACCGTTATCGTTAAGCCGAAAAAAATATACCGTTATACGAGCATCTTAAATTATTCTTTCTATAGATAGAGACACTTTGAATATATTTTCGACAAAAATTTTGTTTTTTGTTTTTTCACCGTTTTTCTTCCGTGGCCGAAAATCATATATGTAATCATTGATCTAATATCATATCGAATCATGATATATTCATATAATATACATACAATAATCATATATATGTATATCATAATATTGATATTATATATGATTTTTTCTGGCCACGAAAAAAAAAATGAAAAAACCGAAAAAAAAATTTTGTCGAAATATACAAAGTGCTCCGTCTATAGAAAATAATACATGCTCGCGCGACTGGGTGTAATATTTTCGCTAACGATTAACGGTTTTAAGAGATATTAAATTTAAAAAATGGGTGTAAATATTAAAATGGTTTTAATCCAACCATAAGTTTGGTATTTTAATATAACTCTTTCCCCTATAATATATTATACTTTATTCTCGTTGTATTTGTGCGCAAAATCCCGAGGTCTCGGGTTCGATACTAGACATTTACATGTTATATATAATAATACCATATTCAACAAAAACAAGAACAATAAACCACAAAATATAAGAAATTACTATAATTATAATAACAAGACTATAGTTAACGAGATGATATAAAAAGGGCCGAATGATTCATCTTCAGAGAACCAGACCCCCAAAAGAGTCGCAATGACTTGGAATACCCAAAACACTAAAGTAAGCTGACCCCACCTAGAAAGAGACCCCCCAAACTCCAACCTAACAAATGCTACGAATGACCCAAGGGCTCTTGATATAGCTCATAGCTCAGTTGGCCTAATCGCATGTATTCCTTTTTACATCAATAATTGCCTTATGAATTTCAAAGCGCTCGCCTTCGAATAGCAAATTATAGGCACAAGACTGTCGCTAAATTTCATTAAAAAGGTCTTGGCGAACTGTCCCCCTTTGTCGCTCCAAAGCGGTTTGTTAGAATGCCCGGCTTTGCGTAGAAACTTTAAGCGCCCTCCAGAGTATGAACAACAAAAGAAATCCAAATAGAGCATTGTATGAGGTGACCCATAGAACTTTGTGTCCATTGAACACATTCGTATGCTACCAAGTTTAAACAA
>LBNU01022638.1:487190-500686 GCA_014162995.1 Artemisia annua
AATTGCCTTTTTCTTCCCTTTTAGGTTAATTTATTTTTCATCCTCTTCGTTAATTTTCAATTCATTAATTTAACGTACCTTAAACCAAACAATCTTTCGCAACCAAACATACAAGTCTTTAATCTCGATCTTTAACTAGCTTTCCATTCACACCTCGTTGGGGTACGACTCGGGAATCACTTTCCCGGTCTCACTAATATCACATTGCACGAGTTTACGAGGTAATCTTTTTCTAAAGTTTATTGTATTTCTCTACGTCCAGTTGTCACTCACGATAACTTTGACTCCACTTTGTTGATATTTTTGAATACTTGTTGTTTTACACACCAAAACAATAACGAATCAGCAAGTATCAAAAGCAGCATTACTCCTAGCTTCAAAGATGAAGCCGTAGCAAACAACAATGCTTAACGACAACAGCTTCATGGCCAATGCACATGGATGATGACATGGAAGATCTGGAAGCTGCTGTTATGCTTTATGCCAACATCATGAACTTCCACATGAGTTGACTCGGGCCAATTTACGACACTGATGGTCTGTCTCAGGTAACAGGATCTTAACTCATGCCTGATACATGAAATTGTTCCCCTTCTGCCTGCATCTAACATGAACAAGGAGTTCAAAATGATTATTGTTATCTACACACACGAGAAATCAAATGAACACAAAAGTTATATTTGATGACTAATCAATTAACCGTTGTTCACCATTTTGATGATGGTATAATGAAACTGTCACATGATAACAGATGCTCATGTTGGAACATACTTGATCTTCGTCTCCGTCCAGATTCAGAACTTTTCCTAGTCCGCTTCTCATGACTAGTCAATCTCCAAAATATTAAAGTCCAAAGCTTAATGCTAGATTGAAAGAAAAAATGGCATTTTAGAGTAGGATATTGAGGCCATAGAACTTTCAACGGAAAATCGGAAAACTGTTTCAACGGAAAAGGCTTTGAAGTTGCTTTTCACAATCTTCTCTTCCAAAAAGATTAGAACATCATTGCTAAAGATTATGGAGTCTAAAAAATTAACTTAGGATTCTGAACTTGGAAAAACAAGCGTTTGAACACAAACAACCAAATTGCACAACTTGATTCATCATTTTAAAAACTAAAACTGAGGTTGTCAAATTGTCAAGCTGAGTTCAAAGAACATAAATGCACAAACCAGAGAAAAGTTAAGTCATACGTAGATGAGATTGTTGAAATGATCTCTCTCTTTTGATGAAAGTGGGTTTTTTAAATTGTTGGGATTAATCTCATCCATTAGATCAAATAAAGATGGAGGGAAGATGAATGGTGGAGATTAGTCCTTTGGTATGTAAAAAAAGTTTGGTCCTCAAATGATCTTAAATCATAATTATATATATTAAATGTTATGTATATATAATTATTTAAACACTTAATGGACTTAACGGTTGTTAGTTATTAAATGTATGGACTAAATATTGTTAAGAGAAAAAGAAAAGGACTAGGATGTAACTAGGAGCCAAGAAGGATCCGGAAACCCTTCTTGGACTCCCAAACCGATCGGCCAAAGGGGATGGGATCCTTATCCCATTCCAACTTGTCCTCCAAGTTACATATAGTATATATACAAGGGCTTGGGTTATTTGTTTCTCACCTTTTGTGCACACACAATAACCCTAAGTTTTCTTTTTCTTTCTCTTCTCTTGTGGCCGGTCGAACACCCCTATATTCCTAAGGGTTTCGATTTTTGTCTTCAAGATAAAAGTGTTTTCATATTACTTGCATAATCTTTTATTCGTTATTAGTTTGTGTGTACAAGAACGAGTTAATTACTCACTATAGTAATTATCAAGAGATCGAATAACAAAACGGTAAGGGGTTATTCATAGATATATTGTTCTTATAAAGCTCAAGAATCAAGAATTGCATACGGTACGTTTTCTTTATGTTTTGGTTAACTATTATGTGTTATACAAGATCCTTGCTTCCACGTATGTGTTTCTTTGATATTAGTAATAATATATGATAGTCATGATTATTAAATTCTAACAGTGGCATCACGAGCCATGTATAACATGTAATTGCTTACTAAAACTATAAAAAACATATCTTTAATTGTTTTAGATACACATGTTATTGTTCTAGGGTTTTTCTTTAATTTTTTTAAAGAAAAATAAAACCCTAACCCTAATTTATGGGGGGGAGGGGGTACGATTTGTCCATGAACCCTAATTAGGGTTTGTGGTTAATTAATTAAAATTAATTAATTGGATTAGAAACCCTAAGTTTGTAACATGTTTATGTGAATTATGTGGTAATTGTTATGCATGAATCCATGACGAAACATGCATGTTAGTCATGGATTGTTTGATTGTTTTAATTGCAAGTATATGTTCCACATGTTAAATTATTAGATAAATCTAAAATTGGGGAAGACCCCAAGTATAATAAAATCAATTTACGTGCTATGTGGTGTATAATAAGTAATCATGACCCCTACAATTGATTCGTCAATGTATGTACGTCTATCTTCCATTGAAGGAGAGGGTCTTAATTAATTATACGCATATATAAACCTAGAATTGATTTAATTAGGGTTTATCTAATTAAGTATGCATGTGGCTAATTGTTTCACCTTTTTATTTATTAGTTGTGTTTTTGTTTTCTTTTAAATTACTTGTTTTATTTGTTATGTGTTTGACCAAAGTGTAAGCAATAACAAGGCTAATTTTTGAAAAGAAAATTAATTGGACTATTAATGGTGAAACATAATAATTATTATTAAGAACTTTACACTACGAAATCTTATGTGTCATACTTAGGGGTTGGCCTTACATGCCGTAATGCGTTAAATGCATCCTCGCGACGAGATTTGTATTGTAAAAGTTTTTAATATGTTTTAAGATGAAAGTTATAAACTTTTGGTTTGATTGATGTTTTTTGTAAATATGGTCTTGAAAGTAAGTCTTTTTTTTAGCTAATTCATAGTGATGGAAACAAGGTTTGGAAAGAGACTAGAGTCTACCTTTGGTTTCCATGCACTTATGAGTTCGTTAAAGACGTCTTACCTACATTACCATTACATGTACAATATCATCTTAAGGGTGATTTACCTCAATTCCACTTTAGTGGATGATAATTGTAGGTTCTTCTTTAATTGGTGAACCCAATACCTCAAACAAAAGCTTTTAACTTTATCTTGCGAATTGGTAATTAAAAATTGTTTTGAAAAACCTAATGTTATGAAGATGAGTGCATGCATCTTTATACATGTTTTTTTTATTATCACATCAAAATTAAATACCCTAAAAATTTAAGTTACATGCCATCTAACTATAAGGGACACTTGGAGTTATTATTTGGTATGCGTGAGACCTAGGCCAAAGATTAATGACAAAGTAAATTTCCTAGTGAGCGTGAGACCTCACATGGATAATTTGAAGTTTCTAAGTTAGACGACTTAATTAAGTTGATGCGTGAGACCTAGAACTTAAGGCATAAGATGGGATGAAACATGCTTACATGGCAAATTGATGAATCAATTTGAAGTAAATCCCATAAATGATCTAGGAATTGGAAAATTGTTTGCCAATTATTGTTCGACAGATTACCATCTTTTGTACTTTCATTACTAGCAGATCAACTGACGTAGTGAAATTATGAAAAGTTGGATCCTAGATTTTCAAGAAACTAAGGTGGTTATATGAATATATCCATGGGTATTATGTTTGCTTGAAAATATTTTAATTATCGAAAATACTAATGTTTGAACTTTTTCTGTAGAAATGGCTCAACCCGATAACTCCGTGTATGCTGCTTTCAAAAGTCATCCTGAAAGAGCCAAATTGACTGGAAAGAACTTCAATGATTGGCACAGATCGCTCAGAATTGTCTTGAGAGCGACTGGTAAGCTCAATTATTTGAATACTCAATGCCCTGAGGAGCCTGCTGCGACCGCTACTGATGAGGCCAAAGCAGAGTGGAGAGCTGAGCATGATAAGTATAATGAGATTGCATGCTTAATGCTCCAAAATATGGAACCAATGATGCAAAAGAAGTTTGAGTATTATTTTCCATATGACATGCTCCAAGACCTAAAGAAGGCTTATGAAAAGTCTCCTGCAGTTGAATTGTATGAGTCACTCGACAAATTACACAGCTGCAAACATGGTGATGGTAAACCAGTAGAAGATTATGTTAATGAGATGATTGAATACTTTGATCGTCTTTTCAGAATCGGCTTTGGTTACCCCGAGAATGTGCAAGTGCACCTAATCAATAGGTCCCTTAACAAGGACTTTAGTGGTTTTGTGCAAAACTTCAACATGCATTGCTCGGGGAAGACAGTCTCAGAGTTACTCGCATTGCTTGTTGACTATGAGAAGAATTTACCATCTAAGGGCAAGGCACCTACTCCGCAAGTGTTGGCAATTCAAGGAGGTAGGATCCAGAAAAAATCGCATGTGAACAAGGGTAAGGGTAAGGCTGATAAAGGCAAGCAGGTTTTGGCCTATCAACCAAATCCAAAGGTGAATCAAAACCAAACCAAGAAGCCTAAGGTGAATCCTCCCAACAAGAAGGAACAGGCTTGTCACCATTTTCATCAAGTAGGGTACTGGAAGCGTAACTGTGCGCTCTACATCAATGACTTGCGACAAAAGAAGCAACAGAGTGAAGCTGGTAAACCCAGTTCATCATCAGGTGCGTTTTTTATGATTGAATTATTTTCTCTATCTCATAAATTGAATTCATGGGTATATGATACGGGATGTGGCATTCATATATGCAATTCATTGCAGGGATTTAGAGTGGAGAGAAAGCTGTCCTATGGAGAACAATTCTTGCACGTGGGTAATGGAGCGCCTGCAGGAGTTGAAGCTATAGGAGCATTTAATTTATTGTTGCCTTCGGGCCTAGTACTATCTTTAAATAATTGTCATTATGCACCGTCAATTGTTAGAGGTGTTATTTACTTTTCATGTTTGTTGAACCTTGGTTATCATCATACTATTTCTAGCAATGGAATTTCAGTTTCTTTAAATGGTGTATTTTATTTTAATGCTGTTGCTGTGAATGGTATTTTTGAGTTGGACATGAATGATAATGATAATGCTTTTAATAATAATTCAATGTATAGCATCAACCATAAGAGAATCAAGAAAGGTCTGGATTCGTCTTATCTTGGCATTGTCGACTTGCTCACATTGGCAAGGCTCGCATGGAAAAGCTGCAACACGATGGGCTTTTAGAAAAGATCAATGATGAATCATTTGATAAATGCGAATCTTGTATTGCTGGGAAGATGACAAAGAAACCTTTTAAAAATCATATTGAAAGGGCTTCTGATCTACTTGGTCTAATTCACACAGATGTGTATGGACCACTTAGACATGTGTCAAGGAGAGGTGCTAGCTACTTCTTAACATTTACGGATGATTATAGTCGTTATGGTTATGTTTATTTACTTAAACATAAATATGAGGTCTTTGAAACATTCAAAGTGTTTAAAGCAGAAGTAGAGTTGCAACTTGGAAAGAAGATTAAAGCTCTTCGATCCGATAGAGGTGGTGAATACCTGAGTCAAGAGTTTATAGATTTCTTAGCTGAGAATGGAATTGTCCAGCATCTCACTTCTCCATATACTCCACAACAAAATGGTGTATCTGAGAGAAGAAATCGTACATTGTAAGATATGATACGATCTATGTTTAATCTAACAACTCTTCCCTTCTCATTTTTGGGATTATGCCTTAGAGTCTGCTGTTCGCATTCTGAATATGGTTCCCACAAAGAAGGTGGATAAGACACCATATGAGTTATGGACTGGAAAAGCTCCTAACTTGTCTTATCTAAAGGTCTGGGGCTGTGATGAGTGTGTAATACTCATCATTTTTATCGTATTATAACTGCCAAAACACGTGAAAACACTCGGAAATACATCAAAATACTGAAAATATCCCAAAGATCGTGTTTTATATGTTTTAGATGCAAAATGATTAAAAACTAATGAAAATCGTACAAAGTTTGCATAATTGGCAGTTTCAGTCCCCCAACTTTCAAAACTTGACAAAATTAGTCCCTGAGCATTTATTTTAAAAGAAAAGTCAAACCAAGTCCTTTAAAATCTAAAATGATCTTTGGGTGAAAAGCTTTCAAAAAGTTACAAGTTTAGTCCCTGAAGTTTCACATTTGGCAAGTTTGGTCCCTGAACTTTCAGAATTGGCAGAAATGGCCCCTGGTGGAATATGGTGGAAGGAAAAGGCAACTTTGGTCCTTGAAAAGTCAAGTTGTCAAATTTGGTCCTTGGATTGCAAGATTGGAGATTTTACATGTTGGGTCCCTCAAGTTTCCAAAGTTGGCAGAAATGACCCCCGGGAATTTTAATTTGAAGAAAAATGATCAAAAAGACCTTGGGAATTCACAACTTGACAAAAGTGGCCCTTGAATGAATTTTGGAATATTGGCAGATTTAGTCCCTTGGAAAATCAGATTTTACATTCTTAGTCCTTGGGCCTAGACCTAAATTATAACTTAAATCCTAAACCTACACCTAATCCACTACCCATTTATAATAAACCATTCACTAATCCTTTACCCACCTAAGCCCAAAAACACCCCAGCCCAATCCCATTACCCAGACCCACGTTTTCTATAACAGGGTCAAAAAGTCAAACATCACCCTTCTTCCCCACTCCCCCGTTATATCCACTGGGTACACAACCCTTCTCCAACATCACCTCTGCTACACACCACCACCCTCAAAAGCACCCCATCACACTCCCCCAACCCACTAACACCTCTCCCAATCTCTACCTAACCCCATGGACACCCTGGCAATCCTAATTCCCCAAAAGTAGTTTTGGCGCCAAAATGCATTCAAAGGCTAGGATCACTTTCTAAGCAATTGGAGGGTGGGGATATGTTCGCAAGGTTCAAGAGAAGCTTCTGCAAACCCTAATTCCAGAGAGGCAAGCACAAGGAGTCAATTCGTACCTACCACCTTAGTTAGTATAAATAGCTTAGTATTGTAAGCCATTGAGGCATCCTTTTCTTAGCATCTCTTCTGTTTTTATCCTTAGTTTAACATTGTAATTTCAAATTTCCAGTTCAATTAAAGTTTAAATTCAGTTTATGCAAATTCGTGTTTGTACTCAATTTCTCAAGTTTCTAGTTCTCTTGTTTAAATACTGTTTGATTGACCTCAGAAGGTTGCTTTAAGTTTACTTAAGTCAATTGAATCAAAAGAAACACAAAAAAATCAAAGAAGAAAAGAAAAACAGAAAAATCAAAAAGAAAGTTCAAGGAAAATAAAAAAATTTTAGAAGAAAGAAGAAAAGAAGAAGTAGCTGTAGTTGCAGAGCTGGTGATGGAACTGGTTTAGAGTCTCATGGGGGACATTTAGGTGTTCTTTGATCCTTGGTTCTCAGTTTACTAGTGGCTTTGGATGTCAAGTAAGAAATTTCACCAAGTTTTCTCATATTGAGTGTTAAGTTTGATTTGTTGTTGTTAATTGTCTTAATCTGTTTAAGTATGTTTATTTATGCTTAGTATAAGTTAATTAGCCTAGTTATACTGTACTTTGTTCATTTCCTTTGAAAAACCTTTGAAATCAGTTAGATTAGGGGTGTTTGGAAGAAGCTTGTAAACTGAGTTGTTGTTGTTCATTTAACTTAAAAATTGTTGGAACACTGTTCTTAAGTCATACTCAGTCCATATTGACCAAATAATCTGGTCATTATTTACAAAAAAAGTCAAAATCTCTTTCAAAAATTAGAGGCAGTTCATTGTGTAAGATTTTGTGAGCCAAACTTTGGAATTCAGCTTAGAATTAGTTTAAGTTGTGAACTTTCACTTTATTTAGGCTAAACAAACCATAATTAATCAGTGGTTATCAATCAAAACTCATTAAAGTCAAAATTGCTCATAGAATTAAAAAGTCAAAAGTTGCACATACAATAATGGGACAGATTTAAATCCATTGTGTAGGGTTCAATCCTTGTTGAATTCATTAAGTTTTTGTTGTTTCATGAACTTTGCCAGCTTGTTTACTCAAATCAAAAAGAAAAACTCAGTTTGAAATACAATTGCTTACTTAATTTTGGCTTGGAAGTTACCTATCTGACACAAAAGTGCCCTGCTCCTCAGTTTTGACCCATTTTGTATGGAGCATAGATTGCTTAGTTTCTGGCCAATTTTCTTGTTATTTGTGGATTTGTGATCCCCCTTAGGTAGACTTTAGGATTGTGCTTTTAGTTTTCTTTTTAGTGCTTATCTCCTAGCTTATTTAACCCCTTTTTATTGCCCATTTTGGCCCCTTTTCTGCTGCCACAGTAGCAGTGTGTTTGATTATTGCTTATTCTTGATTTATTTGTTGTTGTTCAATCTTGTTGTTGTTATTATTGTTTGTTGCTGTCACTATTGCTTAAGCTCATTTGAGCTTAAGTTTGTTTGAGCTCATTAGGAAAATTGTGTGTTTGCAAAAAGTGTTTGAACAAAATTTTTGAATACAACTTGAATCTGTTTGATCTTTGATTTTGGAATGGAATCCGTTTAAATTTGTTTGCAAAATCTGTTTTCCAAAAGTTAAGATTGGTTTGTGTTTATGTGCTGGTAAAACAAAGAAAGAAAAAAAAAAATAGCAAAAGGTAAGGCCTGGGATTCGAACCCCAGACCTCACCCTTACCCCGTCCACAACACAACACACAAACACCATCTGCCCTAGGGACTTCTCAAAGTTATATCTTTCCTTTTTAATTTTTATAGTAGTATTAGCTTTATAAGCTTATATAAGCTGTTTAGCTTATTACAGCTTATTGAAGCTTCTTCTTTCAAATTTTTTATTTTTCTTAAATCCATTTTAGTATAAATTAATTTCCAGAAAAGTTTGAGATTTATTTAAATAGTTTTATTATTTATTTTGATTTAATTTAGTTTCAAAAGTAATTAATTCATAATAATTAGGATTTTTCTTAAAAAATTAATTTTCTTTTTTCCAAAATTTTCTTTTGTCTTTTAGTGCGTAAGAAAATTATTTGTAGGCTCGTAGGACCTTTCGTGTTTAAATTTCACGTTTTATCTTGCGCGTGACGTTTATTTTTAAATAAATGATACGTGTTTGTTTTAGATTGTGATTTAGGATTCCCGATACCTAACTTTGTTTCCCGTAGTGTTTTAGGATTCCCCTAGTTTGCCTAGTGCCTTTTGTTCCCTTTAGGTTAATTTATTTTCATCCTCGCTCGTAATTTTCCAATTTAGTTAATTTAACGTACAACAATTCCAAACAATCTTTCGCAACCAAACATACAAGTCTTTAATCTCGATCTTTAACGTAGCTTTCCATTCACACCTCGTTGGGGTACGACTCGGGAAATCACTTCCCGGTCTCACTAATATCACATTGCACGAGTTTACGAGGTAATCTTTTTCCTAAAAGGTTTACTTGTATTTCTCTACGTCTAGTTGTCACTCACGATAACTTTGACTCCACTTTGTTGATATTTTTGAATACTTGTTGTTTTACACACCAAAACACAACGAATCAGTATCAAAAGCTCATATAATTCACCAATATATATACATAAAAGCATAGATAACGCATATAGAAATATGTATAATTAGAGCGTTATCAAATACCCCCACACTTAAACCTTTGCTTGCCTTCAAGCAAATCTAAGAAAAGAAAAATTAAAAGAAGTTCCTAAATAACCAAAGGAAAAAAAATTAAATGCTATGAAATTATTGAAAAATATTTTTGGTTTTTATAAGAAAGTCGCAAGAAGCGCAAGCTCCCCCACACTTAAAGGTTTGCTTGTCCTCAAGCAAAGAAGAAAAAAATAAGCTTTACAAAAAGAATATTTTGAAAAATATTTATGGATTTTTTTTTAATTTGTTCTAACAGAGATGTTTAATGATTCTCGAGCTATCATAACATGACTAATCACCTCACGAATAAGGAAAGTATAATTCACTCACACTCATTATTTATATGATGGAGAATATAAGAAAATCACACTCAATTGCTCAGACATGATTCATTAAATTACCACAAGCTTGTATAAGAAACAAAACTGCACCGAAGTGGCGTAAGCACCAGGTATAAATATCAAAAGAGGAGTTTTATTCGGGTTATAATGTTTTAGGCTAAGGGTTAATAGGGGTATAGATTAGGCATGGGAAATATTTACTGAAACTGGTTTAAAAGAAAAATGTAAGTGTCGAAAAGTCCAAGAAACCCATGTTGCTAGTCACGACATACCACAAACCCGTGAATTATCCAACATCTCAACATCTACAATCGATCTAGTTGGCAAATAAATACCACGCCAACTTTGATTCATACTTCGTCACATTTTTTTTTCCTTTCTATTTTTTTCACATTTTTTTCTTCATTTTCTTTTAATCACACTCTCCACATTCAAACAATCAACAATTCCCCCACACTTAGAATAAGCATACACCACAAAAAATACAAAATCTAAAGGACGTCTCCTTCATCTTCGTTGAAATGGCACAACACTAACAACAAGCGCGAACAAACTATTAATCAAAAATCATCCAAACGTACCAAGCAACTAGCAACCAACCGTTTAGACTTTCGACAAGGGGTAAGGTTAGGCTAAAGGTTATATATTTTTGTATTTTTTTTATAGTCGATGTAAGAAACGAAAAGATTTGCTCAGAGTGTTATACTAAGGGTATCTAGCACTAAAGATGAGTGCTACAGAGTGTTTTATTGGGTGGTTAGATAATCGGTGTGATCAGCTAAAAGAATAAATAATATGTAAATGGAATGGCTTTTTGGGTTAAATCCTAAGTTGCCTCTTTATCATTTATAAATACCTATATCACACGAATGTGATCTCACTGCGGTCTCGTAATGATTTCAAGCACAAGTTCTAGAATCAATAAATCACCGGCACACTCATAAACAAAGAAATCAAGCATAAAAGACATATGCCGATATAGGCTCAAAATCCTCACATTTAGTGGTAATGGTTATAAATGCGCAAGTAATGTCATCAATCCCGAGTCGGATCTGCTCTATCAGTCAGAACACATCTCTGATTTCAAAAACTTTATTTATTTACTAAGTTTTATTCTAATATATTAACCTAAGTGACAAAATTTAAAATAGATAAGCTAAAAGGGCAAACTAAAATTTTTTAAATCAATATAAGAATGAGTCTAAATTTTCAAATTCATTTCCCCTCCCATACTTAAGTTATGCAATATGCGTAACCTAGAAAATAACTTAAAATTAGGATAAGTGGGAAAATAAATATAAGAGAAACGAAACTTCCCGGGGTTCTTTACTGCTTGGTTGAATTCTGAAAAGATACTGCGCAAAACAGCACGCCACTGTAAGCATGTGAACTCAACCAAATATAATCCAATCATATCACCTCCCAAGTGTAATATGCCATCCAACCAACCTCCACTTATTCATTAAATCTGCAAAATAAACAAAAAACTACAAGAAAAACGTAAAATACTTAAAGCGCACTTTCGTAGGCATCACGATTGCATTTAGCATATGCAACAAGCCTTTAAACCCCTCGGTGTCCCGAGTGGACGACTTATAGTCTCGTGAGGGTTTACAGCGAACATACCCACAAAGTTCAAAAACATATTTTTGAAATTTTCTCTCTTTTAAAATTTTATTTATTCACAATTTACAAAAACCAAGCACACTCAAAGCACTACGAAATGAAAAAAAAAATATAAGAAGGAAAATTTATTAAGTATTATTCAAACATACTAAAACAAATACAAAAGCAAAAACAAAGATGAAAATATTTTTTATATTTTTAGTTTTATGACAAACACAAATCAAGCATGCACTGATTATACAAGGTACGAAAACATATAATAAACACTTTGGTTTTAAATCTTATTTTTGTGGTGTCAAAAGTACGCCGTGCTTGAGAGTAAGTGCGGCGCAATTCTAGCAAAATCCTATTTTCTTTTTTAATTGATCACAAACGAAAAGTAAACAAACATACCAGTCAAACACACAAAATGAATCGAAAGTTAAAACTTATTAACTAATCATTAGAAAATAAATAACACATAAAACCTAGTACGAAAAGAAAATAAAATATTTTTGGGTTTTCAAACATTTTTTTGGTAGACTAAAAAAACTGAAAGCATTAGGCACAGATTCATTTAAGATATTGTTTCAACATAGCATAATACCCAAACGTTCAAAGAAAATAAATTTTAACTAAAAATATTTTTGCAGACCAAAAGTATGTCACACTTAAAAGAAAGTGCGGCGTACATCGAGCCTAATTTTTTATATTATTATTTCAAAAATTCAAAAGAGGATTGCGGGAAAAATTACAAAAGTGCACCGTACACAAACATGAGTGCGGCGGTTTTATTATGCAGGACATATATTTTTTATTTTTCACACTTTATTAGTTAATGACACAAAACACAAACACAGACATGCAAACACGAACACACAAACAAAAACTAAAAATAAAAAGGAACTAGAATCTCTTTTTGTGTTTTATAATTTTTTAATTTTTTATTTTTATTTTTTTATAAATTATTATTATGAAGATGCAAATGAACAAACATGCACGCTAAGAAGCAAAAACAAATAAAAACACATAACAAGTATTCATAAAAATAAAAGAAATATGCATCTGGTTTATTTATATCAAAACTTTTTATGTATGCAGGTGCAAAGTGCGACGCACTCCAACAGAAGTGCGGCGTCCTTACTGCAAATTTTCAAATTTTTAATTTTTTATTTTATTTATTTTTTTTAGAGATGCAATGCAAGAAAATTAACAAATAAAGAACTAACAAACAAACAAACAAAAGCATGACTTATTATATTAACACAAACATGCCAGAAAATAAAATAAAACAAATATAAAATCTTTTTGGTTTTTTCATTTGAATGACAAACTAAATATTCAAAAATTTACGAGGCGTATAATCAAATAAAACATGATTCCAAATGATTACATACCTAAGTCTAGCATTTTGGGTTTTTTGTTACCACTGAAATTAATCAGCTCAGAGTACCTTTTGATCACAGAACAAAAGTGCGTCGGCCTTGGTGTTAGAACCGGCGTACTTACAGGATTTATCTGCAAAAGAACAAACGAGAATAGGGGAAGTGTGGCGCACTTCATCTGAAGTGCGGCGTACTTACAGTAACAGAAGACAAATTTTAAGAGATTTTAAGAGATTTTCAAAGATTTTTAAACGCACGAATGATGCACAAGACTAGCAAACAACCTGAAAACAACTAAGACAAATCCCCGGCAGCGGCGCCAAAAACTTTGATGTGTTTCAAAAGCTTTAAATTTATAAAACTAATTTTACCTGTGGAAAACTAGAAGGGGGGGTTGAATAGTTTTACGTCTTTTTAATTTACAAAAACCTTGTTTATCAAAACACCAATTCAAACTTTATGTTTCACCAATAGACTTGCACAATTATAAGCAACGATATCAACAAGTATATAATATGACAAATGTGAAAGTAAGTAAATAAGTAAAAG
>LBNU01022638.1:501033-514829 GCA_014162995.1 Artemisia annua
TTGAGGATTTGGATTGAAGTTTGGGAAGTAAATGGTTGCAGGTATTGATGGTTGATCGACACCATTTGATGTGATGGTATTGTTGTGAGGGCTTGGTTTTCTTTTCCAAGTGGATTTTTCAACCATCTTTGCAAGCCTTGAGGCTTTGGGTTTTGGTTTGTTGGGAGTGGTCATGATGGAGTGAATGAGCATTTATGATGGTGAAGGGTATTTATAGTGTGGTGATTTTGTGTTTATGGAAGGGGAATATGTGTTGGATTTGGTTGATGAAAGGTGTTTGTGAATTTAGGGAAATGAGGAATCAAAATGGGGTGAAATGGGCTGAAAAGCAGAAAGCAAACAGGAAACCTCGAGCTACAGATGGCCGGTCCCCTTAATTCGATGCCGGTCCCCTTAATTTTAAGGGGACCGCCCCTTTGATTTAAGGGGGCCGCCCATGTCTGATGATCCAGGTTGCCTGGTTTGGATTTTTGGCAAAGTATTTTCAGAAAGGTGTTTGTTTTGTGGTTTGGTTTTGGGCAAGACCAACTCTTTAGGCAACTAGGCAAGTATTTTCATAGTCTAATTTTCATGAAAAGCATACATGCTAGCAATTAATCATATAAGCATAATTAAGCACAATTAAACATGCAAATAAAGCTAATAAGCAATTAAGCATATAGAATATAGGAATATAATCAAGCATGCATTTAAAGCAAATTATCAATTAAGCAACAAAGGTATACTAAGGCAACTAATCTTAGAGTAAAGGCACCTAATAATGTCTAACTAGTGATGGAACAAATATGACTATGAAATTCTTGAATTTGTTCTAGTGTGTGCCTAAATGAAACAAATGTGGAGTAAAGATTGCTTCCTAAAACCAAATGATCTTGAGAAACAATCTTTAGTCTCCTTGAATTAAATTTGCTTACTTCCAAATGTTATATATAAGTATACATTAGATTATATGCTTATGGACAACGAGAGTAAGACTATTATGCATGATTTTAGAAAAACGTTTTTATCATTATTCAACAATGAGTTTTCCTAATCGTGAGAATGTTTTGGAAAGGAATTGAGGTTTTATTGAAAGTATAATTATGCAAACAAAATATCTCAATTCTTGATTTTGTGCAAAACAGAATCCTAGACTCAGATTTTGGAGGAAAATAACGAAAACACAGAAACTTTCACCATCAGATGGCCGGCCCCCTTAAATAGAGGCCGGTCCCCTTAATTTTAAGGGGGCCGCCCTTATATATTTAAGGGGTCCGCCCATCTGACACTTGAAAGTGTCCAGAATTTTGAAATTTCAGAAAGTTTTGGTTTTTCAAGAAAGTTCAATCAATTTGTTCCATCATTCCTAATCCTAAACGCAAGTGGTTAAATGATTCACGCTTAAGGGGCTTAGTGAATATGTCGGCAATGTTATCTTCCGAGGCTACCTTTTCTATAGTGATGTTTCCTTTTTGTACGTTATCCCTAAGAAAGTGATGGCGTATTTCTATGTGTTTAGTCCTAGAGTGTTGAACGGGATTCTTACTTAAGTCTATAGCTCCTTTATTATCGCACATAATGGGGATATTTTCTAACCTAATGCCATAGTCTACGAGAGCTTGTTTCATCCATAGTGCTTGTTGACATGCCTTTCCAGCGCTTACGTATTCGGCTTCGGTGGTAGAAATAGCAAGAGCGGTTTGCTTCTTCGAAAACCAAGATGTTAAACAACATCCCATAAACGTGCAAATACCGCTAGTGCTCTTTCTATCTACGTAGTCTCCCGCATGATCCGAATCCGCATAGACAATGGTTTCTATGCCGGATCCCTTAGGATACCATAATCCTAAGTGTATAGTGCCTTTAATGTATCGGAAGATACGCTTAACCGCTTCTAGGTGAGAGGTTTTGGGATCCTCTTGAAAGCGAGCGCAAAGGCAAACACTATACATGATATCGGGTCTACTTGCCGTTAAGTATAGTAGACTTCCTATCATTCCTCTATACTTAGTATTATCTACGGACTCACCCTCTTCATCTCTTGTGAGTTTAATTTCCGTAGACATAGGTGTCTTAAGTGGTTTAGAGTCTTCTAGGCCAAATTTCTTAAGCATTTCCTTAATGTACTTAGATTGGTTAAAGAATATTCCGTCTTCTAGTTGTTTTATTTGTAATCCTAAGAAGAAGTTTAGTTCTCCCATCATACTCATCTCAAACTCATCATGCATGATTTTGGCAAATTCATCACACATTTCTTGACAAGTTGAGCCAAATATAATGTCATCGACATATATTTGAACAATGATAATATGAGGGTCACTTCTTTTAGTGAAGAGAGTGTTATCTACCATTCCCATGGAATAATTATGTTTAACCAAGAATGCCTTTAGTCTATCATACCAAGCCTTTGGAGCTTGCTTAAGACCATACAAAGCTTTCTTTAGTTTATAAACATAATCAGGTTTTGCGAAGTCAATGAATCCTGGAGGTTGTGCCACATATACCTCCTCATTGATAAAACCGTTAAGGAATGCACTCTTCACATCCATTTGGTATAACCTAAAGTCTAGGGCGCAGGCATAAGCTAAAAGGATTCTAATGGATTCTAATCTAGCTACGGGGGCATAGGTTTCGTCATAATCAATTCCTTCTTGTTGATTATAACCTTGGGCGACTAACCTAGCTTTGTTCCTAGTAACTATTCCATTTTCATCTAGTTTATTCCTAAATACCCACTTAGTTCCTATTATAGTCACATTCCTAGGATTCGGTACTAATTCCCAAACATCATTTGTTTTGAATTGATTTAATTCTTCTTGCATAGCCATAATCCAACTTTCATCCTTTAAGGCTTCATTTATATTCTTAGGCTCTATTGTTGACACAAAACAAAAGAAGTTATTTTTGTCTTGTGCTTGTGATCTAAGTGTTCGTTGGTTTAGGTGACCTATGATGTTGTCTAATGGGTGTGACCTAGATTCCTTAATATTTACAACTTCGTTTTCTTCTAAATTTTCTTCCTCAATATCATTTCCTATGGGCTTTGTCTTACTAACCTCAATAGCATCTTCC
The DNA here is from genome assembly GCA_014162995.1 of Artemisia annua. Lineage (NCBI taxonomy): Eukaryota > Viridiplantae > Streptophyta > Magnoliopsida > Asterales > Asteraceae > Artemisia > Artemisia annua. The sequence continues at coordinate 504,085 of LBNU01022638.1, forward strand.
TCTATAACATCATCATCTTCTAAAGGTAATGTCCTAGGTGGTGGAGGAGTTTCGTCGAAGGTTACGTTTAATGATTCTTCTACTTTCATAGTATCTTTATTTAAGACTATATATGCTTTACTATTTTGTGAGTATCCTAGAAAAATTCCTTCATTTGACTTAGGGTCGAACTTAGTGAGATAATCCTTAGTGTTGAGAATGAAGCATTTACTTCCGAATACCTTAAAGTAGCCTATGTTTGGTTTTCTACCTCTTAGTAACTCATAAGGAGTTTTTCCTAGTATTCTTCTAATGGACACCCTATTAAGTATATATGTTGAAGTATCTACGGCATGGCACCAAAATTTTTGTGGGATAGATTGCTCATTTAACATAGTTCTACTCATTTCTTGTAAGGTCCTATTTTTCCTTTCTACTACTCCATTTGATTGAGGTGTTCGTGGGGCGGAAAAGTTGTGAGATATTCCATTTAAGTCACAATATTTTCCGAATTGTACTTCGTTATCAAATTCCCTACCATGGTCCGTCCTAATTGAAACTATAGTGCAACCTAGCTTATTTTGTATCATTTTACTAAAGGTCTCAAATTTTTCAAAGGCTTCGGTCTTATCGCTTAGAAATCTAGTCCACGTGTATTGTGAATAGTCATCTACTATAACTAACGTGTAGCGATTGCCACCGTAGCTCCGCACCGCGGATGGACCGAAGAGGTCCATATGAAGTAGTTCTAAGCATCTAGTGGTGGATACTATATTCTTAGCTTTATGACTAGCGTGTGCTTGTTTTCCTATTTTACATGCATCGCAAAAGTGTTGATTATACTTAAGGCAAGGCAAGTTTCTAACTAGTTTCTTAGATACCAATGATTGGATTTGTTGCATGTTTGCATGACCTAATCTCCTATGCCACAAAGTGGAGTTTTCATCTAGGGTCGCTAGGCATATCCTATCTTCCAATTTATCTCTTAGTTTCATGACATATACACCGCCTTTCCTAATTCCTCTACCTATGACTATATCATCCTTAATAATTACACTATTTTTATCGGTAAAGGTAACCCTACACTTATTGTCACATATTTGTCCTACACTAAGCAAGTTGTATGTTAAATTATCTACATGCTCAACATTTTCAATAGTTAGGGAGTCTTGAGAGATCGTACCTTTGCCTATGATTTTCCCACGACGATCACTACCAAAAATAACATTACCTCCATTGTAGGCTTTGTGCGTAGAGAATAGCTTGCGATTCCCCGTCATGTGTCTTGAGCACCCGCTATCCTTTACCCATTCGTCGGGCTCCAAATTTATTCCTAGACAAATTTCATTAGATGCTTGAGCGACTAAGCATTCCCCTTTGTTCTTCTTGTCTTCATCGTCAACTCTTTTTCTTCGTGTTGTTTTCCTTTTATCTTGTGTTCTTTGTCGCTTTTTAATGAGTCTTTTAAATTCTTTGACGGCCTTTGCATATTCTTCGTCTTCACTTTCGGAACTAGAATCATCATCTTCATCGTCACTTAGTTCCTTCTTGGTTGACATCTCTTCATAGTCTTCTTGTTCATCCTTGCTCATGTTGTTTTCGGCGTCATTACCTACATATAAAACATTTGAACTCGTAGCACTTGTACTTACTTCAACTAAATATTTGTCTACTATACTCTCTTTTGCTACTAAGTCATTTGAAAGTTTTTCTTTGGCTTGACATTCTTCTTGGTGATATTTTGAAAGACTTTTCCACATGTCATTTGCCGTTTGACAAAAAAATATTCTTTCATATTCAACATTTGAAATAGCTTTGTATATAATAAATTTAGCCAAGTTATTTTGTTTTTCAAAAGTAGTATTTATCGATTTAATATCACCAATTGAAATGACATGCCAAAGATCATAGTCTATTGATTTCACATAACTTTCGAATTGATTTTTCCATGTAAGAAAATTTTCATTTTCAAGAAATGGTGGTCTAAAAACAATTTTCCCTTCTAAATATTTTTCCATTTCCATAGATCGATTTCAAGTTTTAAAATACAATATATTTTAAAAATCTTGTTTGACGTGGCTCTTGATACCAATTGTGGAAAACTAGAAGGGGGGGTTGAATAGTTTTACGTCTTTTTAATTTACAAAAACTTTGTTTATGAAAACACCAATTCGAACTTTATATATATCACCAAGAGACTTGCACAATTATAAAATACAATATCAACAAGTATATGATATGACAAATATGAAAGTAAGTAAATAAGTAAAGAGATAGAGTTGGAAAAATGGCACCGTGAGACAAAGGATTTATAGTGGTTCGGCTACGAATCTCCTCTTCGTCCTACTCCACTCCCCGAGCACCTAACTCGGGAGTTTTCTTCACTATGTCAACAAGCTCCCTTATGGCGGAGAAAACCTTACACAACTTTTGCTTACACCGGCTTAACGACACAAAGCTAAATGTCGGGTCCTAATAGTAGCTAGAACCAATCTCACAACACACCACGACTTCTTCACAACTTGAGCACACCACAACTTCGTCACTACTTCTTCACAACACAACTTCTTCACTACTTCACTACTTCACTACTTAATCTTCACCACTACCCTACTTCTATTCACAACTAACACTCCTAGAACTACTTATAATGTTCACAACACAACTACACAAGAGCTATACACAATATACACAATCAATATACAATACTTCTTAAACTTGAGGTTGAAGGAGTATTCTTCTCTTGCACTTTGGATGATGGTGGATGATGAGGGATTGAATCACTTGAAACAAGGATTAGTAATCTAATGATCAAAGGGTTTTGGAAGATGTTTAGAGAGATTTAGATCTGAAAATTTTCGTGCAAGAGGTGAGGAAAAATACCAGATTTAAGGTGGTATTTATAGGGGAAAAATTCTGACAAAATCTGACACAGGAGCGTGCCGGTCCCCTTAATTCATGGCCGGTCCCCTTAAAATTAAGGGGACCGCCCCTTATAATTAAGGGGGCCGGCCTACTGTAACGGCCAGATTTTTTTGTCTTTAGTGGGGAAAGTTTATTTGGTGAAAAACTAACTGATTTTGGTTAAAAATTTGAATTCATATATTTAGTATGATTAAAACATTTTTCTTTATTACCAAAATTGTTTTTCAAAAATATATAATATGTTTATATAATTAAATAAACTTTGTAGTAATTAATTAAATACCCCTTTGATCATGAGATGTATTAAGCACTTGTTTATTCATACCTTAAGTGATTAAGTTGGATATAATGATATAAACTAGCTTAATACTTGTTTACGTAGTAATCGTACGTTTAATGATTTTCCATTTTGTGATCATCAAAACGTAGAGATATCGAAAAATATAAATAACGTTTTTACGCATTATTTATGTCAACACTCTCATATTGACGTCATTAATACACGCGTCACATTTGTAGCTTATAACTGCTAAATCTTCTCAATCAGTAATGCCAAATCTTCTCTCTCAATAACAAAAATATTGTGGGTGGAACCCCTCTCTCTCTAAAATAATTCCTCCAACATTTCTCTAAATATCCACCAACCAAACTTCACCCCCTATCTAAATAAATCCGGCGGTCGGTTTCGGCCGGCCGTCCGGACCTCTTTTGTACTTTCTCCTTCCTTCAATAAAAGTCCTTACCCATAGATTTGTCATCTCCCAACTGCCGCCGCTCGCTGCCGCCACCGCTGTTCTGCTTAGATCAGTTGCCTTTCGGTCTCCTCTGCTCAGGTCTGTTGTGGTCCGTCATCGATCGCTTGATGCTGCATTGGGTTTCGACTTTAGATATGTTAGATTTAGGTCTGGCTCCTTTAAGGATGCTTAGTTTTATCTTCTTTGTATGTTTTATGTACTTTATGTACTTTTGTCAAGCTACACCTTCATATGGTTGTGTCTACCAAAAGCTCACTCTGGTGATTCCCCCCACCCTTGTATGATGTTGCTGTAGTGTGTCACAACTATTATGGTGTATGTCTTGTTTTGACTTAACTTGTTACCTTGTGTATTTTGTTTGGCAAGTCGGTTTTGATTTTGCCCATTATGTTCGATGTATCTTGTTGTGTTCAAATTACCTCCATTTGTGAGGAGTGAAATGAAATTTATGTTCAAAAAAAAATAACAAAAATATTCGTCAAGATGAATAGCGGCCAAATCTTTTATATAATAAAAGAATTACATCATTTCGGAGTGTTTTTGTAAAACCCTTCTCATTGAAAAAAAATTAGACCAATAGGAGAGCTTGATTTTGCCACGTAGGCGAAATCAAGCAATATGATTGGTCAATAGAAAGTCAAAATTAAATTGATTTTGGTCAAACTTAATAAATTTGGTGGAGAAATTTGGTTAAGAAAAAAATACATAAAAATATAGGTGTCAAATTTATGAAAACAAAAACTTAAAAAAAGAGCAATTAATTAATAAAACTTTAGTGGTTGAATTTTAAATAAATTATATGGAGCCAAGTGTAAAATTACAAGTTTCCATGTTTTTTAATAACTTTAGAAAAAACACAAATAACCCCTTACACTTTATACCCCTTATACTTTATAATATTGACTTTGTTTAAAATTACATGAGTATTAGTATTAGTTTTTAGACTTTCATCCATTAGAATATTTTTTTAAATAAGGACTCATGTTATTCTATTTAAAAGTTTAATTTATGCGTACACGGGTTTGAATATTAAATACGGCTAAATTATTAGTAACGGGAATATATATATCAAATGGTAAGCACGAGTTACTGTGATATGAAAATAAATATACGCAATTCTACTTATAACAACGACTCATGAGATTGGTATTTAAAATTTATATATGAATATCCATAAAAACATTTTAAATACTTTACGGAGCATATTTTAACTTCATTAACGCTCATTATGTGCTACTAAATTCGCACATTTTGTAAAACATGATATCAATAGTTAAAGTTAAACAATAACATCAACATCAACCTCAGCATGTCTGTCAGTTATAAACGTCAAAGCTAATTTACTCATTTTGACAAGTGATATGCTCTATTAGGCTGCACCTTCTATTTTTTATTACTTTAGCGGAAAGTGTATTGTGCGCGTTGTTATGTCCAAACGAAATGAAGGAAAAAAAATTGTACGTTTTGTGCCAATATTTTGAGTATTAGCTGATTGATGTTTCTTTCAGGATGTTTATATACCAGTTGGTCCTTATGCGTTGTTTATTCGAACTTGACACATTAACAGACTGGGAATACAAGTTCATCACCAAGTATGCTAAAGTAGGAACCATAAAAACCCCCGAAACTACACCTGATGCATCAACTACGGATTTACTTTAAAGGTTACTTAGAACATATATTTGATATAATAATTTGTTTATATATTATATGTGTTTGTTGAATTTTAAAATCAAGTTGTCTCTTGAATTTTCGTATACTTAAACGGCTAACTCACATAACCCCAAGTTAACGTTATATAAATGCCTTTGTCTTAGGCACTGATATGTGTTGCATTAACCTTATTCTTAAGTTGCAACAAAAAAACAAATCTCACAAGTATTTGATGAGTTAATTGCTTTTGAATTTGTTGTAATATAGAATAATGATGATCTAGAAAGAGATGTAACTAATATGTCTCATTCACTTGAAAATCTGCTGCGAAAAGAATGAGCCGGTTTACTAAAGTAGGACTTGCTTAAGTTATTTGAGTTTGGGACTGTTAGTTTCTACTAATTATACTAAGTTTTTAAATTGTTTTGAGACCGTCTTAATAGTTAGATTTAGTGTTGATTAGGATTATTTTAATGGCTGTCTTAATAGTTATTCAAGGTGTTTGGGACTGTTTTTAATAGCTGAATTGATGGGTGCTTGAAACTGCCTTGATAGATGAATTCAAGGGTGTTTGAGACTACTTCAATTGCAAATTTTAGGGGTGCTTAGAACTGTGATAATAGCCGAATACAGGGGTGTTCCGACTATTTTTAATATGCATTTGCAAAATAAATTTGACTTATACTAAAGTTCAAAACATTTTAAGACAATATATTTGATATTAAATACATGATAAAAAATTTATGTCAAAACCCCGTGCGTGTACGGTTATTATAACTAGTTCTTGTATCAGGGAAATTCAAACGAATGCTTCTGTTTTCATGCCGACAAATTCTGATCAAACAGTTTAACCAAATTAAAAATAGGGTTTTGATGATACAATTGAGTCTACAGTCTTCTAGCAGGTTTGTTTAATTTCAAATTCGTTCGATTTTCAATTATTATTTACATGTGATTTCTATCATTATTTCAAATTCGGTTTTCAATCAAATTCACTTTGTTTCAGGTGATTTTCGCAATTTAAAGAAGCGAAATTAGGATGATAATATGATAATTAACTTAAAGATATTAGGTATGCCACTTATCATGATACAAGCTTTTTGTGAATGCTATATATCATTTATCTATTAACGAATGGATGATTTAATCGAGTGTGTCTCAGTTACCATCAATGTTGGACAATGTTGTTTTAGTTTTGAATGCCCAACAAGTGTTTGTGAAAATGCCTCATTGAATTTACCATTTTTTTTTATGAAAATCGAATTTATCCATGGATTTGTTGTGTTATGCAGGTCGTTATATCGTGCTAAAACTACTATAGAAGTCTTTGTGACAAAGAAGCTCAAGAAATCAGAGATGCTTAGTCAAAGTACGTACAATCCCCAAAATCATCTTTATTTCTATCATTAAGTTCAAGGGACATATTGAATTGTTCGAATGATACTAACTCATATGTGATCTATCTGCTTTTGTATGAAGGTAGCTCTTATTAGGTCAACATAATTCTGCATATGACTTAAATATGTCCTAATTATTTTTTTTCCTTAGCACAGGTACATATGTCCCGATAATACTATCTCCACTTAGGATTCCGTGTGTCATTTGGATGTTGGTGATTTTGTAACTTATGCATGTCATTAATAGCTTTTCTTCGTTCATAATCTTTTGTCACTCCCTGGTTTCATAAACAAACAAGACATGGTGTGCCCAAACATAATTTTTTTTTCCCGACGTTGTATTTGGTTAAATGAAGAGTACGCTCACTTCTAGAATTCGCTATTTTTTTTAAGGAAACGAGAACAAAAGCCAGAATTCACTAAATTCTTTCCTGGAAGCAAAATAACATTCATGTACACATTGTGGGCAATCTGTATGTAGCGAGTCATAATAGTTTGCAGGTTGCCTTGAGAAATGTGTGACTTTTAAGATGTCTAATGATGTCATTATTGTTGTTCCAGGAATGCTTTGAATTATCCATCGATTGCCAAAGCTTTGAAGCACCCTTTAAACCAGAAACATTTCCCGCATTACTGCATTACATAGGCCGTTCAATAGTCAATCAGTTTTTCTTAGCAGAAAATTATGGTCTGAATTGGATTTCTTTCTTAAATGGCTACACAAAATGTTGTGGGAGGATGCCAACATCAACTTCATTAATAATTTTACTAAAAGTATTTCAAATGGTAGTTGTGAAGTCAGGAGCCACAACAAGATTACAAGTTGAGTCTTGTGAGGTTATTATAAGATAAACGGCTATTTACTGCCAGCTATTCTGTTAATGCTCCTTTGGATAGGCTGGGTTATGTCTTGGAATAGTAGAAATACAAAGTTATCGAAAGGGAATGAAAAGTTTGGTCTACCGAATATTAATAATGTAGTGTTATCGGCTGTTTAGTCGGTAGTAAAGGTGGTGCTGAATTAAATATGTGGGATGATCTTCTTATAGGGTTTGATATACAAAACTTCCTATAGGGAAGCTTAATGGGTGGGTTCTGAAAACGGTGCCTAACCTTCCTGATTGCTTAGTGCAGTTCATTCATTCAAGACTTTCAATTGCCGCATCTCAACAGGTACTTCATTATTTTTATTATATGGAAGATCGTTATAAGATACTTGTAGCAGTAACTTTTGTGGTGATTTGGTCATATTAAAGAGAGAAATTTTGACTCATATAATTAAAAACCCATAATAAAAATTTCCTGTAAATGCTTTTCCCTGATCCTGTGTTTTTGAAATAATTTCTTTCCTGAAACATAGTTAATCACCAAAGTTTGAGTAAGCAGTTGTTTCATTAAAAAAGTCCCAAATTACTTCATTGTTGTATTAAAATACAATAAGCAGTTCTAAACATAATTACAAACTCCTCTTGAGCCGATAATTAGTGATTTAGTTCTATTACTGCCTTTTGAAATAAGCAGTTGCTACTTATTTTAGTAAAATAATAATCAGGTTAGTGTTTTAATAAGCAATCTCAAAAACCTCTTAGACATGCTCATCTGTTGTAGTACAAAACAATAGTTTTTCTAATATGCATTCCCAAACACCCTTGCTATGTTTCTTGTTGAGAGTAAACCACATATTTTTTTAATAAGCTGGATTTTTTTCCCCCTTATGGTATATACTTTCCAAATCTACATGAGGCATATTCATTTGATCTTGATGGATGATACTATATATTGGGATAGTTTGGGGGTGCTGAAATATGATATCATTTGGCTTTAGAGAGCTTAGTTTGTAATGATTGAACACGTTAGAGTTTAAACTTGTGATTAGTATTCACATCAGGTATATTCATTTGATCTTGATAGACGGCAATATATATTAGGACAGTTTGGGGTGCTGAAATATGATATCATTTTGGCTTTAGAAACCTTAATTTTTAATGATTGAACAAGTTAGAGTTTGAACTTGTGATTAGTATTCACTATTCACATGAGGCATACTCATTTATTCTTGACAGCCGATAATATTAAGTGGTTGTTTGAGTTCCTTATTAACCGTCATATGAAAGTTTAGGGGCGTTTATGATTGTTTATAACATATACATGACTGTTTGGGATTGCTTATAACATATGCATGAGTATGTTGAGCGACTTCCGGATCGTTTGGCCATTTCCTTTTTAACTATCTTTTCTCTGATAATTTAACTAACTTAAATTGAACCCTTTTGTAAGTAACTGTGTTGAATTTGTCATATAAACTATTAGCAAAAGCTCCATAGTTTAAATTATATTCGTCTCTTTTTAAATTATATTCGTTTCTTTTTTTCTTTTTATAGTTTAGGAGTACATATTCCGATTAAATCTCCAATGGGACATGAAAATGTAATTTTAAGTAAAGAGATCAGGTTAGCACACATGGAGTTTGATTCACATAGAAACTGAGTAGCCCAAATTGAACCATCTTATATCTACCACATTTTCCTGCTAGATCTTTTTGTTTCCGTTGTTTTCATATCTATATTTTCTATGTTTCTCAGGTTCAAGACATTAATAAAAATGGAGGATCCAAGAAAACAAATTTCTTCATTCCATCTTCTAAATGTTCTCATCTTGGAAGATTGTTAGTTTGCAACTTAAATGACATAAGAAGCAAATTAGAAAGGGGGTTAAAAGGTTTTGGATCAATGTCAATACTTATACACTTTTCTATTTTTTATTTTCTAATGTATACTATAAGAAACTTTTCTTAAAAAGATGAATATACTATATAATAGATGTATAACTTTAAGGCTACTCACCTTTATAAACACCCATCAGGTTGATATCAAGCAAATTGTGTCTTGTCTTTTGAATGATACGTTGGTTATTTAGTAGGAATGAAACATATTATAGAGTTAATTACTTAAATGGTCCTTGTGGTTTGTTGATTTTTATGGATCTTGTCCCTGTGCTTTTTTTAGCGGGTTTGGTCCCTGTGCTTTTAGAATGTTACGGATCCTGTCCTTATTTCGACCCAACTTCAAACGATTGTTAAAAAGGACCTCAGTTGAATTAAATGGACTAACGTGAGGGCTAAACTTGTAGTTTGGGTTTTCCCTCTCAAAATACAAACCACAAGGACGATTTATGTAATTTACACAACTTTTTAATTTTTATTGTAGGAAATTTTTTTAATTTTATTATAATAAAGTAAAAAAAAAGAAAAAAAACTTTTTAAATATTTTTAATTTTATTAAAAAAATGATAATAAAATTAAAAAATGTTAATTTTAATTTTATTATAATAAAAAAAAATTAAAAACTTTTTTTTAAAAATTTTCTTAGAAATGTATTACAAAAGAAATTTGTACGCTTTATACATATATTATGTATAACGGATAAAAGTATATGAAAATAGATAAAAACGTATAAAAACTTGACATTTGATAAAAATGTTTCTGTATTATTTTAAATCACGATTTTGACTCATTTATGGTTCGAATCATCAAAAGTGTAAAACACGAAAGTTGTCCGAAATGATGTTTTACAACAAAACTCGCGAGATTTTAACCTGAAATTACAAAACAATGGCTGTTTATTACCAAAACTTAAGCAATTTTTTTTTGTACTAAACAGTCATTGTTTTGCAATTTCAGGTTAAAATCTCGCGAGTTTTGATGTAAAACATCATTTCGGACAACTTTCGTGTTTTACACTTTTGATGATTCGAACCAGAAAGGAGTCAAAATCGTGATTTAAATAATACAGAAACATTTTTATCAAATGTCAAGTTTTTATACGTTTTTATTTATTTTCATATATTTTTATCCGTTATACATAATATATGTATAAAGCGTACAGTTTTTTTTTTTTGTAATAAATTTCAAAGAAAATTAAAAAAAAAATTAATTTTTTTTATTATAATAAAATCAAAATTAACATTTTTTTAAATTTTATTATCATTTTTTTAATAAAATTAAAAATATTTAAAAAGTTTTTTTTCTTTTTTTTTT
>LBNU01022638.1:521695-547277 GCA_014162995.1 Artemisia annua
CCATACCTACTGATGAGAATTGTAGCAACAAAGTTGGAGGTGTATAGGTGGAGAGTTAATGGAGGAGGAGGTTTTAATAGAGAGTTAGGTGTAGAGTTTTAATGGAGGACGAGAAACGTAAAGAGATGTAGGTGAACGTTAGTTATGGAGGAGAGATAATGAAGGTCAAAAATGTACATTCATAAGTTGATGATTATATAAGCTAGACCTCTAATAAAAAAGCCCCATTTTTGTAGCTTATCAAAACACCCGTATATAAGCATGGGCGGAGACAAGGGGGTCACAAGGGTCATGTGACTTCCGGCGAAAAATATTGTAGTGTAAAATTTCTAAGACTTTTGGATATTTTTGTAATTTACTCTCCCTAAGAACCAATTTTTAGTGTAGTTTCTAAAAATTATTAAAGTGTGACCCCTCAAGCAAAATTTTCTAGCTCTGCCCTGTATATAAGCTTATAAGCCCACTCATATAAGCTTAGCTAAACTAGGTTTATATGAGTAATATAAGCTAATAAGCTCGTAAGCCCACTAAACTTAGCCAAACACCCACGTAAAGTAGAAACTAAAGCACGACTAAACTAAACCCATATAGTATCTATGTTGTCTTCAAAGTTCGAACTCATTCCATAAATATTTAAGTTTCCAAAATCCAATAAATGCCTATAAATTGAAATCATAATAATAAGAACTGTATCATTAAATTAAACGAAGCAGCGATATTGTATTCAATAACTTCAAGTTTCGATCTTCAAGTTTTGAGGTATCAATTCAATATTAAAATCTTCAATTCGTTATGTGTTGCTTAATATGGTTTAATTATGCTTTTTAAGTTTGAACAACTTATTGTTTTTGTGCTAATTGTCATTAAGTGTAATTGTTATGCTTCTACAGATTTCAATTTGATAAAAAAATAAAAATAAATAAGATAATAATAAAAATAAAAAATAAGAGGAATTTTGATTAAATTTCAGACCTTTTGGGATGATTTTGTTAACGGGTCAAAGGTGGGTAAGCAAGATTATTGCTTTTTACAACTGAAGATATGAAGTAAGTACTAAAAAACGTTGCTTAATTGGTTTAATAGCTTATTTGATACTAAATAAGTACTTTTTTCGTGCTTTCCGTTATGAACCAGTGTGCTTTTTTAGTATTTGTATTTTTTTTGGTTGCCTTATTAGCTTATTTTGATGCTTAATAAGCACTCTTTAAGGAATAAAATATATTGAAAATTCTCCTGGCCTAAGAAAATTAGAGATACAGAAGTGATATTTTGAGGTATTTTTACGGCAATGTTTATAAATGTACAAAACTCAGTGATCATCTTTTAATTATAAAGGCCAAGGGTGTTTAAAATTGCGTATCTTATTTTTGTTTTTAAAGCAATGACCTTTATTAGTGTTTGTGTTGTTTAATTGGCTTATTGAAAAAGCTAATCACATCACTCGTATATTGTTTGATTTCGTAAGAGTTGTTTATACTGATAATTCCGGAAGCGGGTCAAAATCAGTTTAGCAAGATACATGTTTTTAAAAAAAATATTAAAGTGGTTTTATATAATACTTGTATAAGGTATGATGCTTTTATATTTACAAACACATGTTAGATGTTACTAATGTTTTTGAGGTTTGCTTACTTTTATAATTCAATAAAAATGGTTGCTTTTATGAGTTATCTATTAACTTTCAGTTACAAGGGATGTTTTGGATTGCATATGTGGTTATGTTTTAGATAGTAATAACCTTAATTGTGAGTGTATGGGTTATTTTCTTGGACTATTAGCTTCTTATGATGTTAGTAAGCACTTTTTTCGTGCTTTATTTCATGAAACCATTAAGCTGTCTAAGTGATTGGATTGCTTTTTTCCAGGTTTTCAACTGAGTTTTTAAAAATATATCATACTAAACAAAATGGAGAAACAATATATGGCCAGGCCGCTGTAGTTTTAATTGATCGATAGTACAAGACTTCCCAATATATGTCACTACTTAGCATCAACAAAAACGTATTGGCTATTACATGTTGAAAGCGATCTTGTTAACTCAAAGTTTTAGGACAAAGTGTGAACATATAGTTAATAGTTATGCATGTGTAACAAGTTTTATTTGTTTATTAATTATCAATTCGGGCAAAGTGTAATTATACAGACAATCTATACGAACACGAACGTCATATATTATCAAAATTTCACTAAAGAAAGTATTAGGTGTGGGAAAATGATTAGGATGACTAATTTGTGATCTTAAATATGTGCCTGGAGTGGAGATTTAGACATGTGTTAAGTTTAAATGGAACCGTGAAAAAAATGAGAAAATTATCAGGTGATAAAAAGCTCATGTCTGCTTGTGAGTTTAGGGTTTTCACTCATGCAATACCACTAAATCCAAACTCGTTTGTGGGTTTAAGGTTTTCACTCATGTGACATCTATATATTCTCAATATATATTGGTTACGTGAATGGAAACCCTAAACCCATAAACGGGCTTTAGCTTATTTATCATCTAATTAAGAGCATTAGGTGTGGCAACGAAGCCCTCGGCGAACGCCGACTGGTGATGGCAAGAAACCAAAGGCGTTGGTACACCAATGTTTTTTTTTTTTTCTTTTTTTATTATTTTTTTTTTATTGAACACCTGTTATGATATATCAACCATAATGATTTGTTGTACTCGTCACTACGACCAAAACCCCTGAAACAATTACAACGGCCAAATTACAACCCCCCCCCCTTTTAAAAAGAAATAAATAACAAAAACTAAAAATTAAAAAATCAACGCAATCAGCTGCAAATAAATTAAAGTAAAGAAATTGAAAGGAATGAATTACATGCAAGATACGATCACCTATCCAATTCGCTCGACGCACATCTAACGGTCTGTGTATGTGTGTACCTCGACTCTTGTTTGTAACTGCGGTTCTAGATTTTTCTCTGCATGTGTGCATTATTTATTTATTTATTTATTTATTTATTTTTGTTTCCCGGTATATAACCTCTCTTTCCGGGCTCCAAAACGACACCGTTCAGTTCCAAAACAATATTAAACTGCACCGACCATCACTAAACGACTTCGTTTCACGCCTGACCCAAGTTCACTCTAAACTGGTCAGGCCCAAGTTGAAATGACGTCATTTTCGCACCATCAAAACGCGGTCGTTTGCTTTACTGTTGTATAAAGGGGTACAACTAAACATCACGGTAAATATATAGTGTAACCATCTAGCTTTAGTTTTTTTTATAAGCTCTTCATCACTCTCGGCCATTTGAAGTAAAGTTTAACAAATATTTTAAACATAATTTCATATATCATTAACATTTTTATCTTGGAAGCAAATTTTGAGGCCCTAAAATATACAAATGGATATATATTTTGAGGCACCTAAAACTTTGAGGCCTTATGCGGTTACACACCTCACACATCCTCAAATACAGCTCTGAAAGCAGTTGCATTGAAGGTCAAAAACCTACTCGTTCAACCAAGAACTAGATAAAGAATGAAGGAATCGAAGATCAGAGTCAAAATATGATGCGGAGAAGAGCTTCCTTATGAAGAGAAGCTATATGTTTGTCTAGAAGCTATGAAAAAGCCTATTGTAAGGGTCGAAATCGAAAGAATTCTGGTTCTCAATTTGTTTTTTATATTGATATATAATATAAGGGAATATATTAGCTACAATATTTTGTAACTAATTGGCTACAATTTTATGCTACAAACTGAGGGTCCTTGACTCCTTTTGTGGGTCCATGAGTTCACATAATATAATCATACTATATTTATAACTTTTGTATATATTAAAGCTGATTCGCGAGTGTAACTGAGCTTGATTTTGTAAGCTTAAACATAGTCTCGTTTATTAAACAAGCTTCATACTTAGCTGGAGCTTAAGTCAAGCTTTTAAAGAGCTGCCATAAGCAGGTCACAAGTTGTTCGGATTATTTACTCCCTGCCAAATTAGTATAATTTACGTCTTTCTTATTTTAATTTTTCTTTCTCTTTTTAATTGTACCAAAAAATACTCCTTATGACCCCCAAAATAAGTGTTATTTTTTGACTTTTTGAAGTTTTTATTTATTTTTTATTTTTATTATCATTATTTTTTTTTTACCTTAACTATGTTTTTTTGTTTTGATGCAAAATATATGAATAATTTGATTTTAAATGTATTTTTATTGATACAATTTTAGTCAAGTAAGGCGTATCATATAAACCAAAAAAAAAAAAAAAAAAAAAAAAAAAAAATAATGCTAGCTTCCATTTAATAAACAAGGATTGAGGAATAGAATCACTCACTTATTTTATAATTTAGAATGAAGTGAGTAACTAAAAAACATTTCAAACGTGGAAGCATATAGGGGGTGTTTGGCTAAACTTATATAGTGGGCTTATGCTTATGTTTAATAAGCGGTTTATGGCTTATATAACATATGCTTATAAGCCCATGCTTAGTGTTTGGATTAGCTCACGTTTAATAAGCTTATAAGCTCAAAAGTGTTTGGTTTGGCTTATGTTGGCTTACGTTAGTAAATGACTNTTTTATTTTTTTTTTTAAGAAATATACATATGAAACTAAAAACTATAATTTACAATTTAAATACTTATAAAGATGTGTCATGCATATGAATTAAATTAGATTCAACAAAGTTTAGAGTCTCAAAAAAAGATATATATATATATATATCATGACACAACATAAAATCTTCATCTACTAGATGCTACTAAGTCATCCGCAATCTTGTCTCTTATTGCACTCATATAAAGATCGTTTTCTTTGTCTTTACGACTCGAACTTGTGTCTTCGGTCATTTCATTAATAGAGCCTTCGGTATCACGATCTTGATTTTGGTTGTAAGTTTCTTGTTGTGCCGTGTGAAAAGCATTGTCACTACTGTCTTTCATTCTAATATAATTATGAAGTGCCATAGACGCTATCACAATGTCCACTTGTGTTTTGTAAGGGTAATTGATATGCATATCTTTTAATACGCTAATCTAATCTAATCAAATCAGTAACATGAGAAGCTATAACATTATCTTCTTATAACTAACAATATAATTAAAAATTATTAAAAATGAAAAAAGCCTTCTCAGTCTATCTAATCGAAACAGTAACATGTGAAACCCAATAATATATATATCTTACCAAAGAAAGACCTTGGATTGCTTCAAAAAAAAGCCTTCTCAGTCTATCACAAATAAAACAACAAAATATATGTTAACATCAACTAAACGAATGAGAAAATGATAAATTAAATTCGAAATAATAAAGATAATGTGATAATTAATGAGATAATATCCATACCTACTGATGAGAAGCGTAGCAACAACAAAGTTGTGGAGTGTAAGGTGGAGAGTTAATCGGAGGAGGATTTTATTAAATAGAGAGTTAGGTGTAGAGTTTTAATTTGGAGGAAGGGGAGAAGGTAAAAGAGATGTAGCGTGACGTTAGTTATGGAGGAGGGGATAATAAAAGGTCAAATGAAAAATTATTAAAAATGAAAAAAGCCCTTCTAAGTCTTAATCTAATCGAAAACAGTAACATTGGGAGAAAACCCAATAATATTATATCTTACCAAGAAAGACCTTGGGTTGCTTCAAAAAAGCCTTCTCAGTCTATCACCAAATAAACAAACAAATATATGGTTAACATCGACTAAAAGAATGAGAAAATGATAAAATTAAATTCGAAATAATAAAGATTATGTGTAATAATGAGATTAATACCTTACTACTGATGAGAAGTAGCAACAAAGTTGGAGTGTTATAGGTGGAGAGTTAATGGATCGAGGGATTTTTTAATAGAGAGTTAGGTGTAGAGTTTACAGGCGGGGGAAGAGAAAGGTAAAAAGATGTAGGTGAAACATTAGTTATAGAGGAAAATAATAAAGGTCAAAATGAAAAATTATTTAAAAATGAAAAAGCCTTCTCAGTCTATCTAATCGAAACAGCAACATGAGAAACCCCAATAATATATATATCTTACCAAAGAAAGACCTTGGGTTGCTTCAAAAAAGCCTTCTCAGTCTATCACAAATTAAAACAACAAAATATATTTAACATCGGGACTAAAAGAATGAGAAAAGATAAAATTAATTCGAAATAATAAAGATAATGTGATTAATTAATGAGATAATATACCATGGCCATACCTACTGATGAGAATTGTAGCAACAAAGTTGGAGGTGTATAGGTGGAGAGTTAATGGAGGAGGAGGTTTTAATAGAGAGTTAGGTGTAGAGTTTTAATGGAGGACGAGAAACGTAAAGAGATGTAGGTGAACGTTAGTTATGGAGGAGAGATAATGAAGGTCAAAAATGTACATTCATAAGTTGATGATCATATAAGCTAGATCTCTAATAAAAAAAGCCCCATTTTTGTGGCTTATCAAAACACCCATATATAAGCATGGGCGGAGACAAGGGGGTCACAAGGGTCACGTGCCTTCCGGCGAAAAAAATTGTAGTGTAAAATTTCTAAGCCTTTTGGATATTTTTGTAATTTACCCTCCCTAAGAACTATTTTTTAGTGTAGTTTCCAAAAATTATTAAAATGTGACCCCTCAAGCAAAATTTTCTAGCTTCACCCCTGTATATAAGCTTATAAGCCCACTCATATAAGCTTAGCTAAACTAGGTTTATATGAGTAATATAAGCTAATAAGCTCGTAAGCCCACTAAACTTAGCCAAACACCCACGTAAAGTAGAAACTAAAGCACGTAAAGTATCTATGTTGTCTTCAAAGTTCGAACTCATTCCATAAATATTTAAGTTTCCAAAATCCAATAAATGCCTATAAATTGAAATCATAATAATAAGAACTGTATCGTTAAATTAAACGAAGCAGCGATATTGTATTCAATAACTACAAGTTTCGATCTTCAAGTTTTGAGGTATCAATTCAATATTAAAATCTTCAATTCGTTATGTGTTGCTTAATATGGTTTAATTATGCTTTTTAAGTTTGAACAACTTATTGTTTTTGTGCTAGATGTCATTAAGTGTAATTGTTGTAAATTGTTATGCTTCTACAGATTTCAATTTGATAAAAAAAATAAAAATAAATAAGATAATAATAAAAATAAAAAATAAGAGGAATTTTGATTAAATTTCAGACCTTTTGGGATGATTTTGTTAACGGGTCAAAGGTGGGTAAGCAAGATTATTGCTTTTTACAACTGAAGATATGAAGTAAGTACTAAAAAACGTTGCTTAATTGGTTTAATAGCTTATTTGATACTAAATAAGTACTTTTTTCGTGCTTTCCGTTATGAACCAGTGTGCTTTTTTAGTATTTGTATTTTTTTTGGTTGCCTTATTAGCTTATTTTGATGCTTAATAAGCACTCTTTAAGG
This sequence comes from Artemisia annua, assembly GCA_014162995.1. NCBI lineage: Eukaryota > Viridiplantae > Streptophyta > Magnoliopsida > Asterales > Asteraceae > Artemisia > Artemisia annua. Next base: position 529,039 of record LBNU01022638.1, read on the forward strand.
AATAAAATATATTGAAAATTCTCCTGGCCTAAGAAAATTAGAGATACAGAAGTGATATTTTGAGGTATTTTTACGGCAATGTTTATAAATGTACAAAACTCAGTGATCATCTTTTAATTATAAAGGCCAAGGGTGTTTAAAATTGCGTATCTTATTTTNAGAAAATCAGTGGTGGAGAGTAGTGTTTACTTAGATTTCATTACTCCCTAACTATCTTTTACCATGTAATTAGTATGTTGAGTTTGCGTGGATGACGGGTGTATTCCTAACAAGTCGTAGGGAGTGCGTTTAATTCCCTAACTCTATAAGTTCCTACCTCACTCTATGACGATACGTCAAGCATCCTATCATGAGCTCACCGATAGCTAAATGAACGAACATGAACAAAAGCCTCGTCCGTTTATTTATGTTCGTGAACGTCCGATTATGCGTTCGTTAACGTTCGTTTATGTTAATTTATCTATTTATGTTCATATATCGTATCTTTTAATTTTATATTTTTAAAAATTAGTTTGTTTAAACAAAATAACATTTATAAAACAATATATTGCGAAGAATTCAATAAACTTTATGTTTGTTTGTCTATTTTCATTTATGTTCGATCGTTTGTGTTTGTTTAGCGTTCGTTTAGTGTCCTAAGTTCAACCGACACATGAACGACGTCGTTCCCAGGCCAGGTAAGTTAAGAAAAAAAAAAACGACGTCGTTTTGGAGCCTTATAAAGCGGCGTCATTTCTCACGGTAAATGTATAATAGAGTAATATGTATTAAGCATGCAATTCTAAGTTTCGACACAACGTTCACGCGACACGGGCATCCAAATCCTCGTTTTTCAATAAATTGAAATTTTCGAAAATCATTTTTAGTACGGTTGTAAAATAAACCGTAGCAAATAAAGAATTATTTGATTAGGAATAAATTTCTTTTGGTACGGTTACAAAAAAACCGTACCAAATAATAGTATTTTGCTACGGTTTTATAAATAACCGTACCAAATAATAGTATTTTGCTACGGTTTTATAAATAACCGTACCAAAAAACAAAAACCACATGCCAACCGTACTAAATACTCCTTTTATACTACGGTTTTTTTAGAAACCGTGCCAAATAATGTTTTTCTTTGATTTTGATACGGTTTTTCCTTTAACCGTCTCAAAATGGCGTAGCAAAAAATAGTTTATGTAGTAGTGTTAGCTTATTTTGATATAAGCAGTTCTTAAGGAATAGACTATAGTGAAAGTTCTGGTTTAAGAAAATTAGAGATATAGAAGTGATATTTTAGATGTGATATTTACTTGTATAATTCAGTAAAATCATCATGGCTTTATTACTTGCCTATCTTATTATGTTTATCTTTTTTGTGTGTGTTTTTAAAGGCTTATTGAAATCTCTAAAAGTTTAAGAAATTCCAAAATGAAAAGTGTTTTTGGAGCAATTCTTAAAATACTGGTTTTCGCTTATTTTAAGGCCAAATATGCACTTTTAAATCAAGTAATAAATTAAATTTGATAATTTTATTAAGATCATATTATCTTCTCTCATTCTATAAATAAACTTCTAAATGTTGTTGGTGAACATTTTTAGATGGAGCAACAACACGCTTTGTATAGTACAGTACGTGATCAATTGCTTCCCTTATCTGCAAAGTATCCATGGTTTGTTGCTGAGAACCTAGGAGCCAAAGAAGATGGTTCTACCGACCACATTTTCTACACTCTACATGACCCACCGTCTAAATATCAGTGCCAAATCCCTGAGTTCCGCGGGAGACATATTCGAGGGTATTATCATGGTTGGGTTATTCTTTCCGACCATTCACAAAATGTAACGTGGTCTCTTTGGAACCCAATTACTTCTAAGACGATTGATTTTCCCACTTTGATTTTGAAAGATGGAGATTCAGAATCTATCGGACAATGTTGTTTGTCAGCCCCTCCTGATGATCCAAGTTCCATTCTCCTGTTGACGAGAACCAACAAACCTACCTTTGTTTTTTTTCGTCTAGTAAGTAAAAGAAAGAAATTAAGATGGATTGAGATGTCGTACGCTAGCCAACTCAAGCGAATTACTGGTGAAGATGGTTTAATGATTTATAGCCTTGCCTGTTGCAATGGTAAAATTTATGCATTGAATTACGATGGTTCTTTTGATTGCTTTGTCATACAGCTTGACATGGAGATTAAAGAAAAAGAAGTTCTGATAAGATTATCGCTCTTAGGGATGATTCCTTCCCCTAACTTCAGTAGTTGTACTCAATCGTGTTATTTTCTGAAAGGGTCTTGCACAGAATTGTTCTACATTATGGTAGGTTTTAATGAGGGAACAATTACACAAGTGTGTATTTTTAAATTGGACATGAGTAGCGTGAAGTTGGAACAGAGGGAAAGATATAAAGACTTGGACATGAGTAATACGACGTGGGAGGAAGTGAAAATCGACGACGTAATAACGAATGAGGAAATGTGGGAAGAATTGGCAGACCTCAAAGATGCTATATTTTATGTGGATCTTGCTCGTGTTCACACGGTATATTACAGACCTGCGGTTGCCTCAGAGTTGGGGGGTTATATACACATTCGTGACAAAAAGGGCAAAATATTGTACTCATACCATGTGAAAGATAATACCATATCCCTATCTTCTATGCCTTCACTAGTGCTGCCAACAAGCAATGTGTCAGTATGGGAATGCAGGTATTTTTTTTATTCACTTTGTATTTGTTTATTGCTTAAAAAATATTTTTAATGAATCATATTTTGTGTAGGTTAGAAGATGATCATGGAATATCGACATGTACAGTTGATTCTAAGAGAAAAGATGATGAAATAGCGGTAAGATCATCAACGGATTATGAGGCTGAATTTGATGAATTGTGGCTTCTCAGTCTTCCGTATGATAATCTAGAGATGATTATGGGGCTTTGTGTTGGTGTGGAATACATGAACTTTCGTGCTACATGCAAACATTGTCATTTAGCAGCACCTTCAATAAAATGGAGGGATGAATCAGCATTAATGAGAATGCAGACTTATTCATTAATTTCACCATGGTTAATGGTGGTACACGAAGATCAAGACATGATCACTTTTACTGATCCACTGCTGGGTGACACCTACTTTATGAAAAATCTACATGTATCGCCTACTAATAAAAATATATATTGTTCGAGGTTTGGTTGGTTGCTGTTTAGAAGCAATCACTTTCATTGCCTAGTATTCTTTAACCCCTTCACCGGTGATCTCCGCAAGCTTCCAATAGCGGATAAATTTATCATGAGTGCATGTTTTTCAGCACCACCGACTTCCCCTGATTGTATGGTTATTGGATTTTCATCAGAAGACGTTTACATCCACTTTGTGGCTCAGGAACAATCCTGGCGTAAACTTGGTGTCGGGCCATATTCTATTCGTTTTCCAACATTTATAGGACGAGATCTTTATGCCTTGCATGATGAGGGCGAACTTATTAGTTTCAAGAATCTGGGTGAAGATGCTTACTCTGAAACGCTTGTTGAAGCCAAAGCCCCAAGAAGTTGCTGCAAATCTCTGGATGATTATTACTTAATGACTCGTGATCAACATCTTTTACTAGTCATTGTGAGTAAGTTTGGAGAACGCGTTGAGGTATTTAAGCAAATTGATTCTAAACAAGAATGGGAGAAAATAGACAGTTTGGGGAATTACATGATTTATATTTGTGAACAAACGTGTCTCTGCCTTGAAGCCAAAACGCCTGAAATGGAGAATAAGATCTACTTTCCACTGTTACACTTCAAGAACAGGAAGATAGTGTTCTATTCGCTAGAAACATGCATGTATCACACATTCAATGGCGAAAACATCCAACCCGATTTGAAGGATTTTTTTGGAACTACATATCAGCTCTTCCCACACGGATGGATTGAACCAAGTTGGTATTAGCTAGCTCTATTATTGCGTGGTATGACTATTATGTTTTACTCCGTATAACATAATGGCATATTTAATTTTTTAATTTATTCTTGTGTGACCTATGTTCATGTCATCTCATATTCTGAGATTGGTTTATTGTTGTTTATGTGAGATATTTTGTCGATTGTGTATCCTGATATTGAATCAGCGTGTGTTTGTATCATTATATTATGAAGAGATTACAATATATAGTTTACATAAAAATTAATATGTCATATCATTATAAGTTGTAGTTATTATAAGGGGTATAAAAGTCTTTTTTTATGACACTTTCAATAAACTTACTCATATATGTCATATCATTATAAGTTGTAGTTATTATAAGGGGTATAAAAGTCTTTTGTTATGACACTTTCAATAAACTTACTCATGCTTATATAAGCTAGAATTTTTGAGCTTATCAAAAACCTCTTATATAAATTCATAAACCTAAACTTATAAGCTTAATCAAACCCTCATGTGAGCTTAGCTTTATAAGCTAATAAGCTTATAAGTTCTCTATAAAAGCTTAAACAAACACCCCCGACACACAAAAGCAGGAATTTCTATTATAGTTATTTTAGCATTTGAATTCATATGCTATTTTGTGCTTATCACAGGTCTATAGTTATTAAGATGTAATAATCATATTGATGCAGTTAAGGGGTGTTTGGCATTGTGTATTAGAGGTGCTTATGTGATATGTAGTATTCATAATTTACTACACGAAAATGGGCAGTGAGTTCCACAATATGAAGTTGTGATAATGATTTTCTTAAATGTAATATAATACTCCGTATCTTTTAAACATTAATCCAAACACCCCCTTGTTTGGTGCAAATCTGGTATTTTCACTATTTTGGTTGTTTTCTCAGTTAGTTTCAGTTAAGTTAGCTTTGATTCAATTGTGTATGATACAACAAATAAGCATTTGTGGAGGTGTTTGGGATTGCTTATTTAACTGTGTCTGATTATAAGCAGTATTTATATAATTAGGTTGGCTGGGAGTTGCTCATTCTCAATTGTTAAATCCGAAAGCATAAGCAGTTTCAATAAGTAGATAAGTTGTTTAATTATGCAATCCCAAACACCCCCTTAAGAGCTCAGATATATTTTCCTGTCCTAGTCTAGCATAGTAATCACTTAATATTGCACAGTAACGTAAACATCCGTACCTATGAGTTATAGTTTTTCTGTTATAAATTAGCACGCCCCCTTTTATTGCTTTTGCTGCAAATTTTGATATTTTAACTATTTTGGTCGTTTTCTCAGTTTGTGCGCTATTGGGTGTTAAACTGTATTTTAATGCTCTGTATTACATAATATAGATAGATAGATAATCCAAGCTTGAATTTGCGCCACTTAAGGGGAAATTAGTCGAGAGACATTTGGATTGTTAAATCTTTTTCAGTAAGAGTGTTCTCGATTTGCTTATTTAAACCATATAAGATTCCTAAATTGAATGCAAAAGCAATTGTTTGTAATTTAAGCTTATAACTTTTCAGAGATAGTTAATAATTGCAAATTGTGATATATAAATAAACTTTTCAGAGCTGTTAGTATGTTTTATGCCATGAACATGCCAGAATGTTGCATTTCTTGGGGTGGTGGGATGAGGTAGGTGTTAGTACAAAACTTGGGCTCAATGCAAGACCTAGTTTAGGCTAGCCCTTGATGGAGTGAATTTCGGACTTTAAGAGTTGGTGATTGGCTGCTAAGAAAGAAAAGCACCGTTAGCCTCACTGCAGAAGAGGGACTTCCGCGGTCAACCTCCGGTGTAAGAGTAAGTGATAGTTTTTAGAGAGATAAAATAGTTAGAGTGTGAGAGTGATGTGTGTTACCGTTTGAGAGCGGCGAATGCCCTCTATTTATACCATGGCTTTGGTTGTCGGTTTCCTGAGATCTCGTACTATGATAGCGATGTTTTTAGGCGCCAAGCCCTTAGGTCCCCTCTTGTTCTTGTCTCCTTGTCGTGAGTGGCGACTCCTTCGGAAGGGGGTTGTCGCCTTTCCTGTTTTGGGTCTGTTTTGGCCAGCTATATAATAGCTGGTAGTACTACTTACTCTTTTTGGGTCAGTCCGTGGTCCTGACATTTGAGTTGATCCCGGACGCGGAGTGCGTCCCGCGGTTAGGTCTCCGAGCCGCGGAACTCCTTAGGGAAGTGTTGTGCCGCGGACCGCCCTTGGGAGGGTCGGTTCTTTTCTTGGTCCGGGTTGGGTTAGCTTGAGCGAGCCCGGCCCAATGTTCTTGGGTCCGGGGGTACTATACGTGATCAGTAGGCTTTAAGACACTTAATTGGATATTAAATGGGGCCATGGGGGATTGTCTTTGATCTTGTAGTAAATGCAGTGTTAATTCTGATACATATGATCAAGCCGCTTCCAATGTAGTCACCAATAATGGTGTTGAGCAGACTATTCAACACATACTAGATATAGGTGGTGGCAGTTGGGACAAGGAAACGGTTACTCGTGCTCTTCAAGCTGCTTACAACAATCCAGATACAGTGGAAGTTGCGGATCCATTGACACAACTGCCTGCATTTCAAGCTGCTACTGCAGGTGCTCCTGGTGCTGCACCTTTTTCTGGAGGACCTAATTCCCCTCCATTGAACTTATTTCCTCAGGTTACCAATCTTTGAGTTGCTTTTTTCTATTGGTGGCAAGATGGCCGTTTTTGGTAACAGGTTGGAATGAGTCATTGTTTAGTATGCATTTAAAACTCACTAGAAATTTTCAAACAGTATGCTCCGTTTGACCCTCTTTTCTTAAAACTATATTTTTTTGCTCGGCTCATTCGGTCCGTTTGAAGACAACCAAATTTGACCATAATTAGGTGAAAGGGTGCCACCTCTGCTTCCCACATTGTTGTTTTTTGCACAGATGATGAATTTGTTTGGATGTTATGCAGGAAATACCATCAGGTGCCACAGGAGGGAATCTTGGATCTCTTGACTTTCTTAGAAATAACCAACATGTTGTATTCATTTTTGGGTAGATTCATGTAATAAAACTTCCTGATTTATGTCTTTTAATGCTGAAGCTTAAGTTTGGGTAATACTTTGCATTATAGTAATAAATTAATGAATGCGGGGTTGATATCTTTATTTTCAAAGAGAAAACATGTTGGTTTTACGGATTTGTTAATTTTTAAACTCAATTATGCATTTCTGTTCCAAGCATTGCGATCGATGTTACAATCAAACCCACAAATAATACAGGTACACTCTATATGTCTTTAGTGTATAAATTATGTGCCTTGTTTATTACATGGTCTAAAAGCAGCTTTGTTGGTTACAGCCTATGCTTCAGGAGCTGGGAAAGCAAAATCCTCAGCTTTTAGGACTAATTCAGGAGAACCATGCTGAGTTTCTTCAACTAATCAATAAACCCGTTGACGCTTCTGAAGGGTGAGTAAACGTAAACGCATGCACATTATGTTGATTATTAGAAAGAAAGTTTTGTAAATTTGTTTGTAGTCAGTCTTTCAAAGTGACATTGGTCTCTTCCATTTACCAAGTTTTCCTAGAGTGTCTTGGCTAGTGGTTTACATGGGTTGTTTTTAGTACTGGTTGAGCTGGCCGGCAAAATTTTTAAGCAGTTAATACGTTTAATATGATTAAACTTCGTAAACATTAATAATACCCTTTGGACAACTTTTGAAATGTCTGGTCCAAAGGGTATTATTAATGTTTACTAATGGCTATAAGCCCTATGATACTCGTGGTAGAACAAGTCATGACTGTGATGTGCTTGTCAGTCGGCATACTATGAGCCTGCTTCTCAGTCGTCGAGATACCATGAGTCTGCATGTCAATCGCCGTACCATGAAGACACTGATCAACCGGACACCAACAAGAGATCGGCGGATGAAATTCATAGACAAGAGTTGAATGCCATACAGTTTGACCTTGGAAGCTTTATATGCATCAGAACCTTTAAACTTGGGAAAAGGAAACAATGGTAACAGACCTTCACTTGTCAATCCATATATCAAATGATAGAACATTTGATATTGAAAAAAAAAAAAAAAAAAAAAAAAAAAAAAAAAAAAAAAAAAAAAAAAAAAAAAAAAAAAAAAAATGAATATCTGCATCTAGTAGTTAGATACACTAAACTCAATTTTGAATGATTTGAATTGTGTATTGTATGCAACTTTTCTGATGTGAATAGTGACTTTTTGTAATTGGTATGTTTAACCAATGATCCTTTTTATTTATATTGGTTTCTTTTAAGCCATTTTAGATACAAGATCACATATATGTGAGCTTTAATCAGGTATTTGTTTTTTCCGATGGTATTCCGACCAAGTATTTCCAACAGAAATGTGACCCCCTTACCGAGAGCAGTTTACCGACGAGTTCTGAAAATATGAACAAGTGAATTTCTTTTGTTTGTGCTCTCTTGTCAAGATAATAAACTCCGTTATGCTAGCTTAATTGCCACTTGTCACAGCTCTTTGGATACAATACAATGTAATCAGAACGTGTGGTAAGAAATGGTTGCATATAATACGAGATATATGTGCTGTGTGCATACATTCATATTTGAAACAAACACAAGATTGTAAATTGAATAAAAAGGCAACAAATATTAACCTAAGTAAACCAAATAACAAATTATCTACGGGCGTGCAATAACCAAAAAGATGGATTGAATCAAAGCATATCCGAAAGTATTCCAACGAGAATTAGATCACATACTACCTAATCGGTTTTCGGGTTTAGAACTGCATTGTAAGTTGGCAGTTGGTTTCGACTTGAAACTCATAACAAGTTTTCAGAAACAACGAGAAATTAAGGGGTTTAAAATTTACATGCTAAAGTCTAAACGATGACAAATGAGTGGATAAAACATTCTAACAAGTAAGATTTGATCACGTTTATAGATACCACTTATAAAGAGTTTATGCAATTTTTGAAATTTTAAATCTTTGAATTTTTTAAAACTTAAATTAATATAGTTTGCTTAAATCACCTCTAAAACTTGTTCAACTCTAAACTTGGCAAATTTTCAAAATCCTACACGATAATAATTTTAAAATGTACACGTTTTGTATTTTAAAAAACACACGCTTTGCATCAAGGGTCAAACTAAAATCACGCATTCGCAAAAATAGTTACTTGTTAATATAAAACGTCGCTTTGTGTCCGTCTAAATATTATATACTGTGGAATAACGAATGATTTTATGATACTTGAAAGTTCAAATGGCTATTGGATAAAAAGCTTTGTAACTTTGTATATTAAACAACAACACTTTGTAAAATATGAACAAGATGGTTATTAATTGTTACTCAAATGGCCAAATGTATCAAGGTTTTCAAGATCGGGATCCTACCTAGGATCGTTTTCGTCTTTGCAAGATCGTGATCATAAGATCGGATCGGGATCTTAAGATCCTACTATAATGTCATTTTCTTAATAGTTTTTGTAATATAATACAAATTTACAAATTATTATATATCATAAACACAAAATTATATGAATGTTCCATCGAAATGTTGTCCTAAATTATGATTATCAAATGTTTAATAATATTAACATGTTGTTTTTTAAATTCTACGGAAAATAATCTAGAAATTTGCAGTTTTTTAGTTTGTTATCCGAGAAAAGTAGGATCGGATCGGATTAGATCTTAAGATCCTATGGTCAAGATCGGGATCCTATAAGCCTTTAAGCTTTCAAAGATCCTATGTAAGATCCGAATCATTTTTACTTTGCAGTATCGTAAAATCGTAAGATCCTAAGATCAGGATCTAAATCCTGACAACCATGAAATGTATATTTGGTTGGACATCTACCTTTAGTTATATAAAGCAATCAAAAAATTATTCTAATCATCTAAAAGTTAGACATCTAATTACCTAAGAGATTGACACGCTGAACTAAACATAGTATCACAAAAGATTCTTTAAGTTATGTAAAGCTCAAACAAATAACTATTGTAACAAGATAGTACTATTTAATTTCAAACACACTTGAAAGAAAAATATACCTTTCTTTACCCACTAACTCAATTTTTTATTAGATTTTCACGCATGACTTATATTATAAACAAACATTGTAATCTTGTACATCAGTCGATCTTTATTGCTTCATGATCCCAATATAAAAGTTATGACATTGATAGCGTATAATATAAGAAACATAAAGGGGTTAATATGAATATTATAAAAATGTGAAGGGACTAAAAAAGAAATAAATTTATCAAACCCTTTTCTTTCTCTTTATATAGGGTATCTTTCTCACACATAAATTAAAGCACCATTTCACAAAACCCATTTCCCAAAACCCATCTCAATTCAATTTTCATCTGAAAAATCAAATGGAAGTAGTTGAACTAAATAAATGGAAGTGTAGGACTAAAGGTTGTAAGTATATTGGGATCATGACTCGTAGGCAGGTACTCCACCACGAACGGAACAGTTGCGAGGTGGGTTTCAAACCTCATACATCTTTTTGTTTTTTGGTTGTATGTTGTATTACATCATTTTTGCGAGGTGGGTTTCAACCCTCACACTGTCATACATCTTTTTGTTTCTAAAAAGAAACTCAAAACAACTTAAAGTCATCATCTTTTTGTTTTTTGTTTTTATATTTTTTATCATTTTTTTTTATTTTTTAAACTCAAAACAACATAATGTAATCATTTTTTGTTTTTTATTTTTATAAAATGTAGATCAAGCTCGTTGGAACACGTAAGAAGTCGAAGCCTCTCCCGAAAGGCCGTGGAAAAGGGCGCCAAGGGCGTTGCGACCGCAACCGCCGTCATTAAAGGCCTGACGAAGACGATGAAGATGATGATTAAGTGGAAGATCTTTGCCTAATATCTTTTTGCAGAGTGGTTTTTATGGGGTTATGTAGAGGTTTTTCAGCTATGTCGTCATTCTTCTTGCGTCTCGTGTTTGGTACTGAGATATGCTTTTTTATGTTTTTTAAAAGATATTTCCATCTTTGGATCCTCCTTCGTTTATGACTTGAAATGCTAAACATAAAAAAGCAGTTCTCAAGTCTATCAAGTCATAAATGAAAGAGGATCTAAAGACAGAGATATCTTTTAAAAACATAAAAAACATATCTCATTATCAAACACGAGAGGCAAGAAGAATGACGACATAGCTGAAAAACCTCTATATAACCCTATAGAAAAACGACTCAGTAAAAAGATATTAGGCAAAGATCTTCCACTTAATCATCATCTTCATCGTCTTCGTCAGGCCTTTAACGACGGCGGTTGCGGCCGCGACGCCTTTGGCGCCCTTTTCCACGGCCTTTCGGGAGAGGCTTAGGCTTCTTACCTCTTCCAGCGAGCTTGATCTACATTTTATAAAAACAAAAAATAAAAAGATGATTACTTTATGTTGTTTTGAGTTTAAAAAATAATAAAAAAAAATGATAAAAAATATAAAACAAAAAGAAAAAGATGATGACTTTAAGCTGTTTTGAGTTTTTTTTTAAAACAAAAAGATGTATGAGGGTTGAAACCCACCTCGCAAAAATGATGTAATACAAACAAAAAACAAAAAGATGTATGACAGTATGAGGGTTAAAACCCACCTCGCAACTGTACTGTTCATGGTGGAGTACGTGCCTACGAGTCCCAGTATACTTACAGCCTTTGGTCATACACTTCCATTTATTAGTTCAACTGCTTCCGTTTGGTTTTTCAGATGAAACTTGAATTGAAATGGGTTTTGTGAAATGGTGAACCCTCAAAAGATGACACGTCACGACACTATTGACATACTTACACTTTTACTCTTTTGTACAGTATTTAGTCATTTTTCATTTCACTGATACCCTCGCTCTCTCTCACTCAAGTTTTCCTTCAGCCTCATAACTATCTCTTTCATCCAAGTTTTCCCTGACTCTCATGACTTCTTCAAGGTTAATCTTCCTAGTTCTGTTTCTTTTTTACTTTAAGTCTTCATATTTTTGTTTATATGTGACATTGAAGTTGTAGGTGTAGCGACGCTTTTGTACTCACGCATACCTAGCGGTGGTGGAGGAAGATGGTTGTGTCACAATGTCTTGAGCAGGGAACAACTTGTCCGAACTTTGTTTTAATTTAGTTTCTTTCTCGAAGGTATTGTTGATGGTCAAGCTTTAAAAGTCACCCAGTGCGTTTAGCAATAGAAATATTGATGGAGGAAAATGATGTCATGTAACTAACGTTTCTATATGCTGGTGATGAGTTTTTAATATGTTAAACTTAAGTTAGTTTGTAGTGTACTATGTAGTTAGATTATTTCTGTTGTATATATCGAAATTTTTATGTGGTTGGTAAACTTGACATGAAGGTTTGATAGAGAAATCATGTGTTGTGTAATTATTTTTTGGTCAAGTATTGCATAAATTACATTCTCATCAATAATTAATGTATTAGGCTAAAGTGTCATAAAGAGATGAATAGATAATGATCATCGTGTTGCTGATGGAGTACAAAAACAGCTTCAACCTTGATGAGATATATATTGAAAGCATTTAAAGTTTGTTGGTTTCTTTTCTGCACTACATCTGGTGGGTTACTTACTTATGGAGGAATTTATCATCTTAAATTGTGACTTCATAACTTTTGAATGGTTGCATTTGACTTGAAGGTTTGATAGAGAAATCATGTGTTGTTTAATTCAGTTTTTTCTTGCCGTTGTGAATGCTGGCCAAGTTTTACGGACAATCCGTGGCGTTAGCAATGAAGAGATCTTGGTACACGTTGTATATTGGATGTGGTGGTTTAATTCAGTTTTTTCTTTATATTTTTTTAACACCAAATGGTATCACACAATCTACGTCCGACGATAGTGATGCGCTTTATCGACGGGAAAACTAGATTGAGAGGTATTTATGTTCGAATAAATATAACTTATATTGCATAGATCAAAATTTAGACATATTCTTGGCGTAAGTATTTTTATGCAGTGTCAATATTTTTAACTAATTAGTTTGATGTTTATATGGTTCATGTTCTAAAGTTTAATTCATAGGACAACCCGTTTTATTAATTTTAAGTTTATTTGTACGATTTTTTTTTTGAAAATATTGTTTTATTGTTTTTCTTTTGTAGATATTACAAAAAGTCACGGATGCGGGAAAACAAACGGCTCTATCGACAAGCAATTTTATTTATGCATCCAAAGGTTTTGTGTTCATTGAGAAACAATAGTATATGGGATTAAAAACTGATATGGGATGTATGAAAAAGTAGTACAGTAGATGACTACATGTTCCGATGATATTGTATGTGTATCAAACAATGACCAATTGACCATGATGGAGTTGGTGTAATAGTACTACAATAGGGATATAGTGATAAAATGAGAGTTATTTGCAGACTGTACGTAGAGTAACAAATGAAAGTTATGTAAAAGTTGAGGTGAAAGACCGAAAAGAAATACTAGTATGCAAGGATGGTAGATTGTGTAGATATTTGACCAACTTCCAACAATCATACAGTATATGATCTCTAACAGTAAATATTTAATCTGAATGAATCCTTGTGAAAAGAGTGGAGAAAACACATTGCAGAAACAATAGAAAACACATTGTTTATTGGAGATTAATTCTGAATGAATCCTTGTGAGCATGGCTATATATGTTCAGTTGTTAAGTGTTTGATTCATGTAGTTCATATTACTATTATACATTAAATTATGTTGTCTTGTTAAGTGTTTGATTCATGTAGTTCATATTACTATTATGCATTAAATTATGTTGTCTTGTTAAGTGTTTGATTCATGTAGTTCATATTACTATTATACATTAAATTATGCTGTCAAGACAGTAGTTGTTTTTCATATTAAGTTAATTAAATTGATATCGAACATCACCTTTGTGTGTGTAGTAATCGTTGCTTAAGGGGAAGCAACAGTCAAAATGTTTGGAGATGATGAAAGCCTAATTATTCATCATTTTTAGTGCTAAAATACCCTCGTTTATATCTAAATAAATAGCAAAAATAGACATTTAATTGCAAATTAATTTGCTACTTTACATTGCAGTAATATTATATGGATGATTGTTGCAAAAGACGAAAACTTGAAAGATTAAACGAAAAGAGAATGAAGCCTAATTCGTATATAGGTACTCTTAAGCCTGACCCATCTAATTATTGGATAAAGGCATTTCGTTCGGAGAATATGAAATAAAGGGTTTCTTTAGTGGTTGAGTCGCTTGTTTCTAAACCTGAACTCAGAGTTTCGAGTCCTGCGACACTTGTTTTTTATGTCCTGCTGGGCTGCGAGTTTACAGCTTTGCCCATGCTTGGCAGTGCGAAATGACTAAAGTGCACCCTATGACGTGGCCATATGTAAGCCACTAGCTTTGGCTTGGAGACTTGTTTTTAATGTCCTGTTGGGCTGCGAGTTTACAGCTTTGCCCATGCTTGGCAGTGCGAAATGACTAAAGTGCACCCTATGACGTGGCCATATGTNTACACTTTTACTCTTTTGTACAGTATTTAGTCATTTTTCATTTCATTGATACCCTCGCTCTCTCTCACTCAAGTTTTCCTTCAGCCTCATAACTATCTCTTTCATCCAAGTTTTCCCTGACTCTCATGACTTCTTCAAGGTTAATCTTCCTAGTTCTGTTTCTTTTTTACTTTAAGTCTTCATATTTTTGTTTATATGTGACATTGAAGTTGTAGGTGTAGCGACGCTTTTGTACTCACGCATACCTAGCGGTGGTGGAGGAAGATGGTTGTGTCACAATGTCTTGAGCAGGGAACAACTTGTCCGAACTTTGTTTTAATTTAGTTTCTTTCTCGAAGGTATTGTTGATGGTCAAGCTTTAAAAGTCACCCAGTGCGTTTAGCAATAGAAATATTGATGGAGGAAAATGATGTCATGTAACTAACGTTTCTATATGCTGGTGATGAGTTTTTAATATGTTAAACTTAAGTTAGTTTGTAGTGTACTATGTAGTTAGATTATTTCTGTTGTATATATCGAAATTTTTATGTGGTTGGTAAACTTGACATGAAGGTTTGATAGAGAAATCATGTGTTGTGTAATTATTTTTTGGTCAAGTATTGCATAAATTACATTCTCATCAATAATTAATGTATTAGGCTAAAGTGTCATAAAGAGATGAATAGATAATGATCATCGTGTTGCTGATGGAGTACAAAAACAGCTTCAACCTTGATGAGATATATATTGAAAGCATTTAAAGTTTGTTGGTTTCTTTTCTGCACTACATCTGGTGGGTTACTTACTTATGGAGGAATTTATCATCTTAAATTGTGACTTCATAACTTTTGAATGGTTGCATTTGACTTGAAGGTTTGATAGAGAAATCATGTGTTGTTTAATTCAGTTTTTTCTTGCCGTTGTGAATGCTGGCCAAGTTTTACGGACAATCCGTGGCGTTAGCAATGAAGAGATCTTGGTACACGTTGTATATTGGATGTGGTGGTTTAATTCAGTTTTTTCTTTATATTTTTTTAACACCAAATGGTATCACACAATCTACGTCCGACGATAGTGATGCGCTTTATCGACGGGAAAACTAGATTGAGAGGTATTTATTCTTCCATTGTTCGAATAAATATAACTTATATTGCATAGATCAAAATTTAGACATATTCTTGGCGTAAGTATTTTTATGCAGTGTCAATATTTTTAACTAATTAGTTTGATGTTTATATGGTTCATGTTCTAAAGTTTAATTCATAGGACAACCCGTTTTATTAATTTTAAGTTTATTTGTACGATTTTTTTTTGAAAATATTGTTTTATTGTTTTCTTTTGTAGATATTACAAAAAGTCATGTGCGGGAAAACAAACGGCTCTATCGACAAGCAATTTATTTATTACAAAAAGTCACGATGCGGGAAAACAAACGGCTCTATCTACAAAAAGTCACGATGCGGGAAAACAAATGACTTTTTTTTTTTGAAAATAGTATATGGGATTAAAAACTGATATGGGATGTATGAAAAAGTAGTATAGTAGATGACTACATGTTCCGATGATATTGTATGTGTATTAAACAATGACCAATTGACCATGATGGAGTTGGTGTAATAGTACTACAATAGGGGTATAGTGATAAAATGAGAGTTATTTTAGACTGTAGAGTAATAAATGAAAGTTATGTAAAAGTTGAGGTGAAAGACCGAAAGGAAATAGTATGCAAGGATGGTAGATTGTGTAGATATTTGACCAACTTCCAACAATCATACAGTATATGATCTCTAACAGTAAATATTAAATCTGAATGAATCCTTGTGAAAAGAGTGGAGAAAAAACATTGCAGAAACAATAGAAAACACATTGTTTATTGGAGATTAAATCTGAATGAATCATTGTGAGCATGGCTATATATGTTGAGTTGTTAAGTGTTTGATTCATGTAGTTCATATTATTACTATTATACATTAAATTATGTTGTCTTGTTAAGTGTTTGATTCATGTAGTTCATATTACTATTATACATTAAATTATGCTGTCAAGACTAGTTGTTTTTCATATTAAGTTAATTAAGTTGATATCGAACATCACCTTTGTGTGTGTAGTAATCGTTGCTTAAGGGGAAGCAACAGTCTAAATGTTTGGAGATGATGAAAGCCTAATCATTCATCATTTTTAGTGCTAACCTCGTTTACATCTAAATAAATAGCAAAAATAGACATTTAATTGCAAATTAATTTGCTACTTTACATTGCAGTAACATTATATGGATGATTGTTGTAAAAGACGAAAACTTTGAAAGATTAAACGAAAAGCGAATGAAGCCTAATTCGTATATAGGTACTCTTAAGCCTGACCTATGTAATTATCGGATAAAGGCATTTCGTTCGGAGAATATGAAATAAAGGGTTTCTTTAGTGGTTGAGTCGCTTGTTTCTAAACCTGCTGAACTCAGAGTTTCGAGTCCTATCTGCGACACTTGTTTTTATGTCCTGCTGGGCTGCGAGTTTACAGCTTTGCCCATGCTTGGCAGTGCGAAATGACTAAAGTGCACCCTATGACGTGGCCATATGTAAGCCACTAGCTTTGGCTTGGAGACTTGTTTTTTATGTCCTGTTGGGCTGCGAGTTTACAGCTTTGCCCATGCTTGGCAGTGCGAAATGACTAAAGTGCACCCTATGACGTGGCCATATGTAAGCCACTAGCTTTGGCTTGGAGAGGAAGTTGTAGGGTGCATATATTTGAAGAGGGGAAAGTGACTAGGAGGAGCAACCAATTTAGATATGATATTTTTTGTTTCTTTTCTTTTTTTTTTTAAAGATAGTTTAGTTTTAATTAGTAAAACTTTGTTTTAAATTTTTATTTTTTTAAGGTATTAATCTTTATTAAATTCATCACGACATATATTAGTTTGAGTTTTTTTTAATTAAGTTTTAGAATTTGTGTTCTTTCATCTTATGGGGTATTTTGCTAAACTTATTTAGTGGGCTTATGAGCTTATTAGCTTATATAACTCATATAAGCCTAAATCAAGTGTTTGTCTAAGCTTATATGAGTGGGCTTATAAGCTTATATATGGGTGTTTTGATAAGCCACAAAAATGAGGCTTTTTTTATAGAGTATCTGGCTTATATAACTCTCCAACTTTTTAATGTATTTTTGACCTCATTAAACTCTCCATAACTAACGTTCACCTATATCATTGTACCTACTCCCCTCCATTAAATTAACCTCCCCCTCCATTAACTCTCCACCTATACATTGTACCTCCTCATCTCTATTAAATTAACCTCAACATCCATTAACTTTCCATAACTCTTCACCTATACACCTCCATCTTTCTTGCTAAGCCTCTCATCAGCATGAGCAGGTATATTATCTCATTAACTCTCCATTAATTATTACACTATCTTTATTATTTCGAATTTAATTTTATCATTTTCTCATTCTTTTATTAGTCGATTGATTATCACATTATCTTTATTTGTTGATTGATTTCAAGAGGTAAAACACATTATTATTTGAATTTTTTAGTCGATTGATTTCAAGGGGTATATTATCTCATTAATTTCATTTTCCAAAACATGTTGATGTATATGAAATTTATAGTAGTTTACTCTTGCTTTACAGAGTCATCTTTATTATTTGTTCTATTGCCACTATAAGCTCTTTTTTGAGTTTCGTGTGTTGCTGCCATATGTTATTTTTTGAGTTGTTTTATTCCCACTGTAAACTTTTTTTTTTTTTTTTTTTTTTTTTTTTTTTTTTTTTTTTTTTTTTTTTTTTATATATATACTTCTAGTTAACTACAGTGGTTATTAATTATTTACCACTGGGGTTATGTACTCATAGATCATCTGAATATCTTTTTAGCTAGTTAATATGTTGAATACTTAA
>LBNU01022638.1:547503-573174 GCA_014162995.1 Artemisia annua
AAACATCCCCTAAAACTCTGCCTAAACTCTATTTAATCATCTTTTTAATTAATTTTCCTTTCACAAATCTTTAATTTATGTTTTCACTTTATAAAGTTTTCATTTTTTGTATAAATCCATCTGTTCCTTCATCATCTCTTTAATCATTTTTTCTTTATAAATGTTTACTTTTATTTGCTAACAAATCTAAAAGATCCAAAGACTAAAATAAAATCGTCTTATATTTTCTGATAGTCTTTACTTTCATTTTCTGATTTTTATAAATTTTAGTTTTGCTTTTTGGTATTTTCTAAAATATTTTCTATTTTCGTCAATTATGGCATTTTATTTTATAAAATCTTTTTTTAATTAAAATTTCGTTTTTATATTTTCTGGTGTTTAGTGTTAGTTTTTCAAATTCAAATTATTTTTTATAAAAATTTTAGATTTTGTTTAATATTTTTAAAGTACTTTTAAAGCAGTTTTCATTAATTAATTTTATTAAATAATTTTGAGTAGTTATAAATGAAATTTCATTAAGTTTTAGTTTCTATAAAATTTTCGGATCTTATTACTAAAGTTTTATATTTATTTTTATTTTTTTTATAGTGTTTTAAAAATCTTATCATTTTAGTTTTTCTAATGTATTTGTGCTAAATTATTTATAAATCTTAAACCTTAATTATTTAGTTTATATATAACATGAAGTGCAGGGAATCTACGGAGAATTGTCGGGTGGTACTCCACCACGAGCAAAAGAGTTGTTCGATGGGTATTTTAACCTTTATAGTTGTTTATTATTAGCACCTCAATGGATAATCTTCCGAATGATGAGCTTGAAGAGATCATCGTAAGAAATGATGTTCCAGAACTCGCTACCCTTCGACAGGTGAATAGAAGGCTTAGGGCTTTTATTTCAACCGTGGACTTTGCTAGAGTTTATAATATTAGGCATCAAGCTACATCTAGCTGATGGTTAAGCTCTTTACCACAAATTCTCGTTCCATTGGTTTTCTTCTATGCCATAGGCTATCGTTCAATGGAAGAACGTACGTTATGGACTTGAGACATTTTTTTTGGTGGTGTGTGGTGGATCGTGGGTAGCTGTCATTGGTATATGCATGAGGTTGTTTAGTCTTTTTTTACGAGTCTCGAGAAGAACGTATGTTCTTGGTTGTGCTAAACCTGTTTACGGCACAAGTGCAATTCACTCAACTCTCTAGACCTGTTGACCTTGAGTTCGAAGAATGGCAACACATAAGTTTTAACATTGTACCTCAGTCAAATGCTATTATGGGGTTCAACATCAGAAATATTGTTGCTGTCAATTATAATACTGCTGAAATTGAAATACCGCCTCGACAACTTATCTACTGATTCCCAAAGGATATTTGGGTAACATCCGATCCAAGACAACTGGAATAGGGTCAAAATCTGATCAGGTATAATAGCACTGATGGAATGTTAGTAATCTGCGTAGCAACTACATTTCTGGTATCATCTCAGGAGGTAGAGGTAGTTTACCGAAACTGCCCCGGTCAATGTTATACTTCAAGAGGCTCTTACCCAAGCTAAACAGAATTTGTTACCACTCCAAGATGGGCGGGGAGTTCGGCAACGTGGAACATCACGGAAGACATGGGTGGGTTGTATTAACACAATATCTTACACATCCAATGTATGAATTTGAGGAATTTGAGACAACCTGTATTGGAGTAATAAACTTGTTCCGAATTGCCGGCGACTGAAGTGCATATATTTAGAAATATATTAATCTCTAGTCGCCGGCAATTCGAAACAAGTTAATTACTCCAATACAGGTTGTCTCAAATTCCTCAAACTCATACATTGGACGTGTAAGATATTGTGTTGATACAATCCATCTATGTCTTTCGTGATGTTCCACGTTGCTGGACTCCCACCCATCTCGGAGTGATAACAAATTCTGGTCGGCTGGGATAAGAGCCACTTGAAGCATATCATTGAACGGGCGGTTTCTATAAACTGCCTTTCCAGATTCCAAAAATGCAGTTACGCTGATTACTAATATTCTATCTGTGCTATTATACCTCATCATATTTTCACCCTCTTCAAGTTGTCTTAGATCTGATGTTACCCAAATATCCTCTAGGAATTAGTAGCGACGTTGTCGAGGCGGTATTTCAGTTTTTGCAGCATTATAATTAACAACAGCATCAACATTTCTAATGTTGAACCCCATAATAGCATTAGAGAGAGGTATAATGTTAAAACTTATGTCTTGCCATTCTTCGAACTCGTGCTCAAGGTCAACAAGAGGAGTTGAGTGAAATGCACTTGTGCCGTAAACAGGTTTAGCACAACCAAGAACATACGTTCATCTCGAGACTCATAAAAAAAGGACTAAACAACCTGATGCAGATATCGATGACAGCTGCTCATGATCCACCACACACCATCCAAAAAAACGTCTCAAGTCCATAACGTATGTCCCTCCAGTTCACTCCCGTTGCAAAGGTAGTCCTACAAAAGTTGCAAAAATCGTCCATGCAGTTAGTTGTAATTACGAAAACAGTCCATGTGTCAAATCCTGGAAAAGTTCGTATAACGAAAATTATATAAATAGTCTGTACTTATCAACTTATTTCAGAAACAATTCCTACCCGCGACTCGTAATGAAGTGCGGGCCAAAAAATTCCTCGTTAAACTTTAATACTGTGTTCTCGAGTTGAGTAAAAGGGAGGAAGTAAAGTGAAAGTGAGAAAGTATGTGTTCTCCAGTTTTTTTTAGGAAGTAAAGTGAAGTAAAGTGGTTATATTTTAGTTATAAAACTTTCACTCCACTTTTGGGGTGAAAATCACTTTACTTCATATCTTTTACTTTACTTACTCTTTCTTTTAATTTCATTCATTTTTTTTCTCTAGAACGCAGCGTTAAAGGAGAACATAATAAGGATCATGCCAAGCCAACTCTTACGATGTTACGGGTTTTAATGGCCATGTCATATCTAAATGAACTCCAAACGAAAACAATATAAACGACCTAAACATAAGCCCATTTGCATTACATGCATTTATAAACCCATACCGATAATAATTTTAATTTACAAACCAAACGTGTCCTTAGCTATACCAAAGATTTTAGAATTTAGGGATAGAATCTAGTGGTAAAGGCTTAAGTAGTTAAGCGAGCCCAAGTGAGAGTAGTATCGGTTTGGGTGACCGATCGGGAAGTCCTCACTTGGGAACCACAAGCTCTAATGATATCAGGCGAATCAAGAATAAGAGTGGGGTTATCCCCTAAGGAGAGGCTCGCGGTTGGTATCTCTGCCCGAGGATGCGACACTAACTCGAGCCAACAACTAACAATTAACATCTAACAACTAACCTGCCGTTCAAAAAAAAGAATAGCACTCTTATTTTGGTATGAAATTTCTATAATCGAATATATGCGTTTTGTATTTTTTTTGCAAAACTTTCTTCTTGTGTCTCGCTCTGAAATTTATAATTGTGAAAACGAACCAAAAAAAAAATCACTAACAAAATGGAACAAAGTCGAAAACATATTGCATAAGAGTGACAACAAACTTTAACTAACAAATAATAAGAGTAAAAAAACATTAAACCGTTACAAGACTTCTCAAGAATTATAGGGTCAAAATCTGNAACATACATTTTGTTATTTTTACCGAAGCAAGGTAACTTTATAGTGGGATTTCATTTGTCATAAACTCAAAACTTTCTTGTTACCAAAAAAATATTACTAGCTTTATTTTGGTTGTTCATGTTTGATATTATGTGATTGTCTTACAAGCACCATCATCTAGAGGAGGCGATAAACTTTTTTTTTACAGCCGTTGAAAATTTATCATTATGAGAACCTACAAAGTAAACAATCTAAAGTGATAAAAGAAACAACTAATGTAACACGAACTGTTTAAATGATGAAAAATATCCTTCATGACTGAAAGTGACATATCACTCTTAAATCCAGTTTCTCGAGCACATCTCGTGTCACTACTAAGGTTGTTTATGGAGTTTTTACAACCATAAATCATTTTGTACTTAATTACATGAAAAAATCGTGTACACCAGTATAATTGCAATCAGTCACACAAATGATGCACTTATATACAACCACACTAACAATCGTTAGTACACTAATAAACCTCCCGATATATATCGATCAGTTTTCTTGACCTCAACCAAAATATATATCACTTATTTTTTGGCAAAGTGTGATCATACAAACTATTTATATAAACATGTATTAGTTTATTTAACGTAACAAAGATGGTCCAACTTCCAAGTTTCTGGGGACTACTAAAAGACTTGTATAGCAGGTAGGAGGATGCTTCTAAAGTCCATGGTCATAACTCATGACCAATGGTATATTGACTAAATTCATACGACTTACAAATGTGACCCATACATCTTAACAAATTGTCAATTAGGATAATGACGATTGACACGTTTAGTTAGATTATGACCGGATGAATATACATGAAACACGCAAAATCATTTCGTCTTGTAAGGAGAACCAGTCTAGTCTAGTAGTCTACTCTAGTGTTCAGAAATTGCATGCGTCATAAATATGTAAACAAATATGACAATCGGGCCTAACAATATATCCGCTAACAAAATCAAATCATTAATGAACACTTGTATTGTTTTTTTTAATTAAAACTATCAACAACATGATACTATACCTTCTCAAGAATTATAGGCTTGTCTATAATTCTTGTATTGATTGTATAAGTCTTTTGTTATTAATAAAATATATTCACCGTTGCGCGAAAAAAAAAACATAAACATGATACTATACCAAAAACATAACAAAAACCATAAACATCAACATGATACTATACCATTATATAAGTTTGACCCGGGTCAACCCGGTTCTCAAAACCCGGTCGGGTTTCGTTTTTTCAAATTTTTTTAATAAAAAACCGGGTTGATCCGGCGGTCGAACCGGTTGACCCGGTCAAAAAAATAAAAAATTAATAAATTGAAAACTGGGTTGACCCGGCGGTCGAACCGGTTGAACCGGTGCCCGGTGACTCGACCAGGTCGATTTCGAACCCGGTTTTCAAAACATTGACAATTATTACCAAAATAATAAAAAAATAAAAAAAGAAAAAGGAAAAATCTAGGGTTTGAAATTAATTAGTCAAGTCACAACAACCCCAGAAATTTGGTCATTTTTTCCCTCCCTCAAAAATTCACAAAATTCCCCCATTCCTTCCCTTCCCTAATTTTTCTTTTTCCAAATTTTCTTTTCCACATCAAATCTTTACAATCAAATATTATCATCATAATTCATAAGCTAACAGATCCCTAACGGTATATTCTTCAGCCCAATCTTTTCATTTTCAATTCATTTTAATTAATCAATTTCGTTTAATAGTTTGTAAATGTATGCGGCCTAACCGAGATATCCCCTAATGTGTAGGTTAGGTAGCCAATAGATATATATTTGTTAATTAATATGTTTAATTGATTGTTAGTTGTTTTGATAAAACTAAATCTAATTAGTAGTATATGTTAGCGAATTGAGTTGATTGTGATTTTAATACGAAAAGGTGAACCACCCTTTACCTGACCGCCCCAAGATGTTACCTAGCGAGGTTTAATACGGACCCAGGATTTTTAAGAAACGAAAGTAGCAAAATTTTTTTTGGGGGTTGCACATACCACAAAAACGGCAGTTTTGAAATCTTTTTGCACTTGGTGACCTAAAATCGGGTGTAGCCCGTGCCACACCCGGCATACATGTGGGTCCGTCAATGGTCGTAGTTATGTAATCTATATAGTATAATTTCTCTAATTTATACCTGCCGCCCCAAGACTTCCTTGGTGGTGGTTATTGATCTTCTATGAATTACATGTTTCAGAAACTAGGTTGTCCTTGTTGCCTGTAGTTTTAGTTGTAGCCTGTAATGGTGATTTTTGCTGGTTATACGAGTTTGATATTCATGTAATCGTATTGTTTAGAGGGTGTTTGGGGTTGCATTTGTGTCGGCAGATATTTAGAATTCTCTTGAAAAAGTGATTATCTGCGTTATCTTTGAGAGTATACTGAGCCTTGGAAAAGTAGGCTGACACCAGCTTTTCAGATCGCAGAATCCGTTTTGAAAACTTGGATTATTTGAATTACTTTTAGTATGTATAAGCTGTTTTGAAAAAGGTAGGTTGGCAGTAGCTTTCGAGAACTCCGTTTTTTTTGGAAACATAGATTATCTGCATTATCTTAAAGAATATACGTAGTTTTGAAATAAGTAGGTTGACACTAGCTTTTGAGAACACAGAATCTGTTTTCGAAACATAGATTATCTGCATTATCTTAGAGAGTATAATCAGTTTAGATAAAATAGGTCGACACTAGCTTTTGAGAACCCATAGTCTGTTTTCAAAACGTAGATTATCTGCATTAACTTAGAGAATATACGTAGTTTCGGAAAAGTATTGACACCATCTTTTGAGAACGCAGAATTTGTTTTTAAAACATAGATCATCTGCATCATTTTAGAGAGTATCCCTGGCTTTGAAAACGCAGAATCTGTTTCGAAAACGTAATCCCAAAACGCCCTTACACGCTTGCTGAATTTCTGATAAATTGTTTATATGATTTTAATTGTAATTGCATTTGTTGTTGCAGGGTCTTATTGGTGTTTTGTTTAGTGGAGGTGTGTTGATGGATTTGTGGGGAATTAAGACGAGGGAAAAGTTAGATCTTATATAGTTATATCATTACAGTGACTGAAATACTGCAATATTTTGGATAATAAAAGCTGGATTGATTGATTTATATGTTCAGTTGATCTGAATATGGAGTCAGAAATCACGAGTCCTTCGACGAGTATGGTCAAATGTTGTGATTGTGGTTGTAGTTATTGTCATCCAAGTAATGGGTCTTACTCCGGGACATGGTTAAGATCAGTTAAACGGAAAGTAGACGAGTATGAAGAAGATGGTGACAAATTCTTTATACCAGGTCTTGTAATTCCTGCTGTAGCTCGTGTGGAGATTGAAAATGAATGTGATGTGTTGCGTGAAATGGTTAGTAACCAACAACAAACGATTCAAGATCTCATTGCTGATTTAGAGGAAGAAAGATACGCCTCTTCTTCAGCTGCTAATGAAGCCATGTCTATGATCTTGAAATTACAACGTGAAAAAGCTGAAGTACAAATGGAGGCTCGACAGTTCAAACGATTTTCTGAAGAAAAAATGGCTCATGATCAACAAGAGCTTATGGCATTAGAGGAATTGTTGTATAGAAGGGAGCAGTCGATTCAATCTTTGACATGTGAAGTTCAAGCTTATAAACATAGGATGATTAGTTTTGGGCTTACGGAATCAGAAGCAGATGGGGATAAAAGTTTTTTAACACATGAAAATAGTATCGCCACGAATTTAGAAAGCCAATTTGATTTCATGGCATATGATTACCCTCCTTTGAAATGCGACAATTTGAATGAAAATACTGTGTACCCAGAAAACAATAGTGAAACAGTTGATATAGAAAAATATGCATTTGGCGAAACCCCGCGTTCTTTAAAAGATATAGAAGAAAGAATTAACCAACTGGAGAATACTCCTCCACATAGTCAACCGATTCTTGAAAAGGTTATTGTCGGTCATTCACCAATGAAGAAACACTCGAGAAGATTTTCCAGTGATAGCGCTAGCTCGTATTTTGCAACGGTTAAGGAAGATGCGGTATCAGATTCTTCTAGGCTTGCAAACGAATTTCCTAGTGTCAAAAAGGTGGAGACGGTATCTGATTTTGGAGATGAAATGAGTGACAGGATTTATACTATTGACTCGATACATAACACAAATAGTGATCCTAAGGCTAATATTGACACTTATGATGGTTTCATGAGTAGTCCTAAAGAGTCGTCATCTTGTGATGATATTGAAGATCCAGAAGTTAAGAAATTATATGCTAGGATTCAAGCACTCGAGGCAGATAGAGAATCCATGAGGCAGACACTTATTTCTATGAGGACAGATAAGGCTCAGTTGGTATTGTTGAAAGAAATAGCTCAACATTTGTGCAAAGAAATTTCACCACCAAGCAGGAAGCCTATAAAAAAACCCGCTGCTACTGTGGGTTCCGCCTTACGTTCAGTGTTCATGGTAATCCAGCTTTACTTTTAGGATTTTCATTTTGTCGCATATGATTTTAAAGAGTTGATTTTGGTAGTTGCTTGTTTTAGTGTCCCACTTATTTTTCTAATTTTGTTTCGTAAAATTGCTGCTTATTTGTCATCTTGTGCTCTTTGGCAGTGGATTGCATCACTTGGTTACTGGAGAAGGAAATCACAGCGAAACAAGTAAGTAGAGATTATTTTTCTTTTTAACTGATATAGGTTTTATGTTGAGTTCGTTGACTGTAATTGCATGATGTAGCTGGATAGTTTAGAGATTGGAATTTCGACCCATTTACTTATGATTGGATCTATTTGGGTTATGTTTTATGGATAACATACAAAATGGGTTAAGCTAACCGATTCTGCTAGAAAAGAAACAGGTCAAATGGTTTAAATGGGTCAGACCAGTTGAAAGTCATTCAAAAAGTCATAAATGCATAAAAACATCTTAAATTGCTTTATAAAAAAGGCTGCAATAGTTTTGTAATCATCTAAAAAAGATAAATGTAAAAGTATGCTTTTTGACTGGGCTACCAGCATTGAACAGCACTTTAATTTAACGGTTTTGACCCATTACCCAACCCGCAGAATACACCACTAGACGGCTTCATCATGATGGAATCATGACATGATGATGACATTTATACTTCTTCTGCCCTTTACATTTTGCAAAGGCACCCTAATTTGAAAACGTCAAGTTATTATTTGTATGGGCTGTGAGGCTACCTAATCTGTTACACGAATCATTTTTTGTTTTCTGATTATGATGCAAAGGGAATGAGTATGTGACCAGCGATTATTACAATTTTAGGCTCAGAACTCACCAACTTGATTAATGGTTAGACATATACAAATGTATATTCATACACTCAACATCCAAAATATCAATTTCTAAATATATGCTTGATAGTTTATGCATGTCATTGTTTCTATATGAAGCAAAAAACATTGCTGGATAGATATAGCTGTAAAGATTGATATGCTTAACTCTAAATTTTTACACACTTGGTTGATGAACACTGATATGCTTTTTATTCATCTTCCTTTGGCCTTTCCAGGCACATTTTTAATGCGTTGGCGAGCAATGCAGGCTTGCTAATGCTTCTAGACAAGGGACCTCAGATGGGGCAATGGAGGTGCCTTTCAAGTACCCAAGTTTGAAAAATCAATCTCAAAAATATTTGTATCCATCTCTCTACTGGTTTCAGCTATTCCATTTCTTCGATTTCTAATATCAGTCTCATATTCTTTTAGAATTTATGATTTTTTTCAGATTTATATTGAAATATCCTCACGGGATTTGTTTAATTGCACCGCTCTGATAGCTTGTGAAGTGTTATTCGTTATTTTATNTAAAAAAGGCTGCAATAGTTTTGTAATCATCTAAAAAAGATAAATGTAAAAGTATGCTTTTTGACTGGGCTACCAGCATTGAACAGCACTTTAATTTAACGGTTTTGACCCATTACCCAACCCGCAGAATACACCACTAGACGGCTTCATCATGATGGAATCATGACATGATGATGACATTTATACTTCTTCTGCCCTTTACATTTTGCAAAGGCACCCTAATTTGAAAACGTCAAGTTATTATTTGTATGGGCTGTGAGGCTACCTAATCTGTTACACGAATCATTTTTTGTTTTCTGATTATGATGCAAAGGGAATGAGTATGTGACCAGCGATTATTACAATTTTAGGCTCAGAACTCACCAACTTGATTAATGGTTAGACATATACAAATGTATATTCATACACTCAACATCCAAAATATCAATTTCTAAATATATGCTTGATAGTTTATGCATGTCATTGTTTCTATATGAAGCAAAAAACATTGCTGGATAGATATAGCTGTAAAGATTGATATGCTTAACTCTAAATTTTTACACACTTGGTTGATGAACACTGATATGCTTTTTATTCATCTTCCTTTGGCCTTTCCAGGCACATTTTTAAAGCGTTGGCGAGCAATGCAGGCTTGCTAATGCTTCTAGACAAGGGACCTCAGATGGGGCAATGGAGGTGCCTTTCAAGTACCCAAGTTTGAAAAATCAATCTCAAAAATATTTGTATCCATCTCTCTACTGGTTTCAGCTATTCCATTTCTTCGATTTCTAATATCAGTCTCATATTCTTTTAGAATTTATGATTTTTTTCAGATTTATATTGAAATATCCTCACGGGATTTGTTTAATTGCACCGCTCTGATAGCTTGTGAAGTGTTATTCGTTATTTTATTGCGAGTGTGGATACAAATGTGGTCCTTGTAAGATTTGATGGAATTTGCGGGTAGCATTAGTGTAATATGGATTACCTTGCTCATGTATGTTGCATGCATTGCATAACTACATTTTCAAATATGATTTCTGCAACTTTATCTAATCTGGAATTTATGTTCACCAACGATACTCTTAATAGTCTTATCTATTTGTTTTATTCTTAGTGTTATGAGCAAACTAATCTGATAATTTTGTATCCTTTAAGAAGCGTCTTTGGTGCTCCATATATTAATTATTTTTTATTTATTTATTTTTATTATTTTTTTGTTTTTTTAGTTTATCGGGTTTTAATTTAAGATTAAATATTTTATAAAGTTTTAAATTTTAATGAAAATTAACCATAGTATAAAGTTATTTCAAATTACACATTTTTTGTAGTTTATTTCGTGTATCAAATTATAGAATGAAATTTATTGAAAAACTTAACTTAACCACTAAATTATTAAAAATTACATCTTCATGTTTTTATTAACTGATGAAAAATTAAGCAATGTACATAAAAGAAGCTCAATTTTCACTTCTCAATTGGCTAATAAGAGTGCGAGGTGTGAAGAGGCACTAATAACTGTTACTGGTGTGTCACCTCAGAACACACCTTATAACACAACAATTGCTAAAACACTATTTTCACGTAAGCAATAAATGTTATTGATGCATGTGGGTCTCACAATACATCATTAAAAATATCACATTCAATAAAAAATAAATAAAAATAAGAAAAACCCAATGGCCATTAATTGCCCGGCTCGGACACCAACAGCCAGTGGTGTGGATGCAACAACTGCGTCATTGGGCAAAATGACGTGTGGTTTATGCATTGCAGATCAATATAGATCTAATTTGTCATAGATCTAAAGAACTAATTTTAGCCATCAATTTTTCATCTAAGTTAATAAAAAACCATTTTCCATCTAAAAAAAAAAAAAAAACAACAACATATCTTGCAAACGGTAAATCGCCAATCTACGAAAAATACATCACGACAAAAATTAAATTATCTATCTATAGATATGCATTTCTCTTGATTATTTTTTTTTATTTTTTATTTTTATTTTTATTTTGCCACATGTGATTTGTAAAAATCACATGTGATTTTTACAAATCACGTGTGATTTTTCGAGCGGAAATTTTGAGAAAAAAAAGTTCGTCGAAAGTATATAGAAGGGCATATCTATAGAATGCTAATTTAATTCTCGTCGCGATGTTATAATTTTTTTCGAGTAACGATTAACGGTTTGCGAGATATTTAATTTTTAAAAAAAGCGTGATTTTTTTTTAATTTATTTATTTATTTTTATTTTTATTATATCTTTTTATTATTTATGACAAATATGAGATATATATTAAACTTTTGCCATGCATTGCATTGTGCAATCTAATAGGCCTTGATATATACAGCAATATGTCATGTAATTTGTGGCATTCTCTTTTAATTATTTGGATTATGTCTTTTATTTTCATCTATGAGTTATTTTGTTAGAGTATATTACATATAATG
Organism: Artemisia annua; assembly: GCA_014162995.1. NCBI lineage: Eukaryota > Viridiplantae > Streptophyta > Magnoliopsida > Asterales > Asteraceae > Artemisia > Artemisia annua. The sequence goes on from LBNU01022638.1 coordinate 559,403, forward strand.
AAATTATTATTATTATTATTGTTATTATTGTTTTTAATCTTTGGATTACCTCTTTTATTTTCATCCATAAGTTCACTTGGCACACTTTGTCTTTTAGACTTTTTTAAAATTTTATGATTTCTCTTAAAATTAAACTATAGGTTAGATTGATGCCAAAATACCCGAATCACTTGATAACCGGGTAAACTAAACAAAACCACCTACCACCCGTGTAACAATTAACAAACATTTAACAGAAAACACAAACCAAATTCATTTCTTGGCGGGAAAAAAATTCACACACTAAAACACACACACAGTGAAAATCAATGGAAGACGAACCTGAAGAACACGTGCGTAGATCGGTTAGTTACAAATTCCGTTAACAATTTTCTGTTATTTAACCGTAATTTCATACCTAGGGTTTCAATTTATACTTACTACTGTAATAATGTTTGAATGTTTATGTTATTAGAAATGAGCGAAAGCTTTTGACGGCAAACCGAGTCAAGTTACTGACGGTTCTCAGTCAGATCATCAGTTAGAGGCGAATCGGCCCCGGAAACCGAATCAGGCTGCGAAGGCGAGTGTCGGCACCACGGATGAAGAACAGAATATCGTCAATCAGGTAATATAAAGTTAATTTGTGCATTTTGAACTTATTACGTGTCACGCTAGATTTTAGGTGCCTTTAATCATATCCAGACTGATATTCTAATGATGAGTCTTGTAGAAACGAGGGAAAGCTTTTCACGGCCAACCGAGTGACAGTTTTCAGTCAGATGTTGATGATCATGAGTTAGAGGTGAATCAGCTGCAGAAACTGAACCACAAGGCCAGTGTGGGATTCGATGGTATGATGAGAATTATGTATATATTGATTTTATTGTTATGTTGGCGTTATTATGTGTGTTGTTAATGGTAGTTGTTAGTTGCTGTATCGGTGAATGATGTTTGTTGTTCAATGGCAGATGAAGATATGGTGGATGATAAAATAGCAGATGAATCAATGCCGGATGCAGACCATGATAACGACAATCAGGTAGTATCAGTTTATAGTTTCTGTTAATTGTGCATTTTTTTATATTATATTCGTGATAATTTTTATTATGTGTTTTGTTTTGGGGTAGGATATAATGCCTTTAATTTGTTTTTTTCCCCTTATTTGCTGTTTATCTAATTTCTTCTAGTTCGGTGTATTATTATATGCTTCTGTATCAGGTACATTGATAACATTCCTACAGTTTTTATGTTAATGGTTTAGGATCATAGGGTATCTGTTTGAAATACTGATGGATTACAGTGAAACTAGCATGTTTTTACTTTTTGCTTCGAGTTTTGAATGAGTCAAGAAATGTTGACTAAGAGTTGAAATGGAGTGATTATGATTCTGATTTTCCAGTTAGTAAGTTCAAAATAGTCGTATCCGGAGATGCATATAGGAAGCTGCGTTTTAATCCGCGCGAGACACTCTGTTGTGAAAAGGTAAAACAAGCCAAGCCTATTTTCTACAAAAAAAACATTTCTGTTGTTTTATAGTTTTATTTAATACACAGAATACAATTGATAACAAAAAATATCAAGCGTTCTCATAGTTTGCAATTCCGCATCACTAAAATGCATCAGACTGCTTTAATGCTACTGAGTGTTAAAAGAGGTATTCGATTATTCAGTGTTTATGTTCGTATCTGTTTATTCATGAGATATAGGTCAAATAGGACTAACATATTAATAGACTCAAACTATAAAGTAGATTAGATTAGAAGAAGCCCCTTATGCATAATTAAAAGTCAAGTTTTATGTGATTAGGTCCAGTATACATGTTATACCTACAAGTGGTTGATTCGTGCGTGAGGCGTACGAATCACTACGCATCCGGTAATGGCAGTGCACTGGGGTGGCTGATGCGATAATGTCTTGCACGCCTCACCTCGTGCCTTAGGTGCTTTTGATGCACACTTTTTTAAATTCAGTTTTAGGTAAAAAATAAATAAATAAATGAATAAATAAATAAATAAATAAAAAGACAGGAAACCATCCCTCAGTCTTTGATGTACAAGCTGCTAAAAAAAAATTGTATACGAGTGTTTTTAGATATGATAATCTTTTTGGAAAACATTAAAAAAAAAAAAGACAGGAAACCATCCCTTAGTCTTTGATGTACAAGCTGCTAAAAAGAAATTGTATACGAGTGTTTTTAGATGTGATAATCTTTTTGGAAAACATGAATCGTCCATTTGAGTAAAGTTGAGTTAGGTTTGAGCTTAACCCTACCGATACTACCGTCAAAGTGACCAAACTTTTCCTCTGATAGGAGATCAAAAACTGGTATTACGTGGGAGAATGTTATCAGATTGCACATGTCTTGTATGATAAGGGCCTCGTAAGCATGATGGTTGACTATTCTTCTTGTAGCTGTTTTTCTTGCTTTTCCACTTCCTCTAGCAACAGCTTGTAGTTGCTGCCAACTTGTCTTTTGTTTCGTGTCTATTGTTTACACCACTTGGAGGTTTACTTTTGGCGTTGCAAAGAATTAACCTGCTGTTTCATAATGCTCTGTTTAAAGATGCTAAACATAACACTATCTTTGTTAAATACCGCTACCATTTCAAGTTCTGTATATTTCTAAATGCTCCTAAAACCTATGCGCCAAACACAACTATTGTTTATCTTTAATAATTAGGCTTTTGAAAACATATACATGCACCCACCCGAGTAATAATTCAGGTACATAAAAAAAACACCCACCTGCCCACCCGTGTAAAATAAAGCTTTGGGTATAAAAAATGTCAGGACCTAAAAATAAATCAAAAACCATCTTGATAAAATAATGCTCATAACTCATAAGGTGAATAGATAAGGAGTGATAATTGGGTACATAAAAACATCCATCCACCCGTTTAACATTTTAATAACTCATAAGGTGACCAGACTTTTCCTCTAATAGGAGATTAATGATTTCTGTTGTTACTTATTAAGAGGGATAAATGTTATCAGAATGCATGTGTTTTTTTGTATGATAAGGGCATCGCGAGCATGATGGTTAACCATTCTTCTTGCAGCTATTTTCCTCGCTTTTCAACTTCCTCTAACAACAGCTTAATGTTGCTGCTAACTTGTCTTTTGTTTTGTATCTATTGTTTATACCACTTGGAGGTTTACTTCAGGCGTTGCAAAGAATTAACCTGTTGTTTCATTTATCTGATGCTCTGCTTAAAGACGCGCTAAACATAACACTATCTTTGTTAAATACAACTACCATTTCAAGTCCTCTATATAACACTGCTTTAGGGTCTGTTTATTTTCCACATAATGAGGCCTATGGGGAGGGATCTTAGTACACACACTTATAAGTTGTTTCTTTTTCACTAAATACTAAAGGAGCATCCGGTTGTGGAGGAGGTAAAAAGGGCCCTCTCGCAACTCAGACCCAAAGTTGGACAATCTCACCCCTTTGGTTTTCCCCTTTTATATGCCCCATTGACACACCCCTTTTACTCACCAATGACCAAACCAGTATCTTCAACCTCTGGCCTTGCCAACTATGTCTTTGTTAGTCATGTCCATCCACGCTGACTATCTCTCATCACTCGATCCACGCCACAGCCACCCCTAGTGAACTCGAAGTAATTTTTTTATTTCTTGTCTACTTCTCGAGCAATTTAAATGGAGTATTATGTACTTTGAGAGTTTGAAGTATGGGCCTAGTTTTTCTTAATCTAATATTTGATGTCGGTGATATATGGATTTTTAATATGGAAGTTAAGAAATTGGCTGCAGACTCCACAAGTAGATGTTGATTTCATGCTTATCCATTCAACAAAAAGTAAATGGGCTTGTTTTGGTTTTGCAAGTTAATTGGTGTTTGTGATTTGCTAACGCTGCTAGTGAGGAATCAATATTTTTAATTTTCATCGATCATTTGACTAAAAGTAATTGTGATTGTTTTGGTTTGAGACCGTAGAAGATCAAAGATTTCAGTTATTAGGACGGAGAATTTTTTCAGATTCAGATTGCCTGTGTTTCGTATGATAAGTGCATGGCAAGCTCAGTAGTTGCCATATCTTGCTGACTATTTTTTCCATGTGATAAGTGGTGACCAACAGTTTTTATGTCAGGGTTTAAGAATCCTTGGAGAAGTGAAAGTACGATTTTTCGAATATAGTTTCTACGTCTCATGAAAACTTGAAATAGAGTGATACTGTCTCTGATTTTTCGATTAGTAGGTCGAAACAGGCATTCGGTATATCGAGAAGCATATAGAAAGTGAGTGCAATCATATCCAAACTGATATACTAATTGTGATTCTTTTAGTATCATTAATCAACTTCAAAATGAAAATCCAAATGCGAAAAACCATCCATAATGTTAGAATATTTTTGGAATCGATTGACTAAAGTTAACTTTACTTTTAAGACCATACCTATATTACTGTCAAGGTCACCAAAGTTTTCATCTAATAGGAGATTAAAGATTTAAGTTATTGCGAGGGAGAATGTTACCAGATTGCATGTGTTATTATGATAAGTGTATGACGATCCCCGTAGTTGACCATTTTTTTTTTGGTAAAGGGTATTATCCCGTAGTTGACCATTCTTGTAGTTATGCCACTTTGCTTTTCTACTTCCCCTAACAACAGCTTCTTGTTGCTGCCTACGTGTCTCTTGCTTTGTCTCTTGTTTATACAACTTGGGGGTTACTTATGGCATTGCCGAATATTAACCTGCTGTTCACTGATCCGATACCCTGTTTAAAGACACCCAACACAATACCCTATTTTTTACTTCCATTTTAACTTCACTCCTCATATCTCACATTAGGCTATCTAAAAAGTTTACACGTAAGTTTATACGAGTAGTATTACTTGATCAGTTGTTCTCTAGTATCTGGTAGTAAGCATCTTATTTGACCCTTAATGGTAGTTAGTACCATATTTGACCCTTTATGAGTTCATCATAAGCAAAAGCCAATTTCACCAAACAATAAAAACTGATTCGGGGTTACTTTCAAATTCACATTCAAACGCGGTCACAATAACATAAATTTTTTGAATGAATTTAAAGAAAAAGTTTAGTCACCAAATGGAAAAGACTCCCATGCAAAAACATTATACTGTGTGAACGTTCTCTTTGAATTATAGGGACATCAGGCTTATTTCATATGTAATAAACATTGTTTATTTTGACTCATTATTTACGGTAACTAATTTTTGCAGCATTCTTTAGTGTCTGTCCAACAAAAATTCCCTCAAGTGGAAGCTGAAGGTTCGTCTGTGGATATAATCAGCACCCTTCCTTCAACCATAATAGACACCATCCTCTGTTTTGTACCAATCAAAGATGCAGTTAGGACGAGTAAACAATCAAGGAATTGGAGGTACAATTGGGTCACAATTCCCAAACTTGTGTTTCATTGGAGAGATATGCGTGATAAAACCACTTATGAACTTTTGGATGCTGCACACCAAGTTCTGTTACGGCATCAAGGTCCAATCCTTGAGTTCGGTCTTACAATGTGGAAAGCAGTTGGTATGAGTGTTGAAATTGACAAAGTAATATCTCATTTGGTGAGGAACAGCAATACTCTCAAGAAACTTACGGTTAACATACTTATTAAATCTGATGAGTATTATTCCAGCACCCCTTTGTATGTGTTACCTCTGCCTGTCTTCTCCTTGCATCAATTAACGGACCTTTATGCCAAGAACTGTACTTTTATCTATCATCCGACATCCAGTGGGTTTCGTAGCCTTACAAGCTTATACATGGAGAGTAATAACATGATTACCATCTCTAAAGAAGCACTTCTTCGTTTCTTTACTAATTGTCCACTCCTTAAGCAACTGGAACTGGTAAGTTCATTCTCCGTCCCATTTTACCCTCTTATTAAATCTTTCAAGATTTGAAAACCGTTTGTTTTATTTATTGCATCTAAGGGTAAAATTAACATTTTGCTGAATTAATCCATGCTTGAAAATTTGCCTATTTTAACTTACAGTTTATTTGTTTGTAGACCGCTAAAGGTACCTAACCTATCTAAATATTGTAACTGATGCAGGTATTAGGTGATGAAGGTATTGATGAAGCTATCACCATTATTGAGATATCCAAGTGTCTACCTGTGATTGAACATATGTCTTTTTATCGTTGGACGGTTGAGGTAATATTTACTAGATGCTACGTTATTGATTAAAACTTGGGATGAATTTTTGGTTAATCTGTATTTTGTCTATGCTTCAAGTGTTCTGCTCAATACAGTGTACGACAAAAGCTTCCAACTGCATTAATTCACCTGAAATCCTTTTGTTTAAACATGATGAATCTCTTAGACGATTATGGGTTACGATTTCTTGGTCTTTTGATCAGAAACTCCCCAAACTTGGAAAAAATCAAGCTAGAGGTATATTTCATAAATCCATCTTATATCATTCTTGTTATTTTTATCCTTTTCCTATACCAAAATACATTTTTACAAGAAATACCAACATTTTCTGTAGATTATTGATGATGAATTTCTTGAAGATGACATAAAGTTTGTTACACTTGGAGATTGTGGGGATATTTGGTTAGAGCATTTGAAGGAATTGGAGATTGTTCATTTTATGAACGTGGAAGGTGAGATGGGGTTTGTAAAGCTTATCTTGGCCAAGTCACCTGTGCTCGAGAATCTGATTGTAGCGGTTCATGAATATGTGGCTGAAGAGCAACAGTTAGAGATATTAAAAATTCTCAAAAACTCCCCACGTGCATCCCCGTTGGCAAAAATCATGGTTGAGTGGCGTCCTCGTTTTTATTGATTAGGAGTAAATGACTATTAGGGATAATAATAATCTACTAATGTTGAGTTCCTAGTTTGGGTTTCTGTGGTGTCTTTGGTTAATGCACACAGATATTTCTGCTGCAATTGCTGTGTTTTTGTTTGGCTGCTTTAACAATAGGTGGTGTCGTTTATCTTGCTTTTTTTTTTTTTTTTTTTTTTTTTTTTTTTTTTTTTTTTTTTTTTCCTCTAAATTTTAGGTCAGGTAATGTTAATTTGCCTATTTAGATGTGGGTAATGAGATGGTGTTATGGTAGTTACGTCACCAACCGATGGGCGTTGTAGGTTTATAGAAGNGAAGTCGGTTTGTATTGTCTTTTGTTACAACTAATCGAAAAAATGTTTAAAACCAAGACACAATCACTCAACGTTATTCAACTTACCGAACGAACTTCTTTACCCTCCAATTTCAAACTTTAATCACCAAAATGAGCTCTTGTGTATATCCACATAACTATCCAACCCCTTTTGTAATGTGTTGGTAAATTTTCAGAACAACAAACGATTATTCTATAAAAAACAAAATCCAGCAAACATCAACATCATAGAAACAAAGTAACTACATGTTCCTTTTGTTTCGGTAAATTCATTTTTGCCATTTCAAAAACCTTTGGTTTTATCCAAAACTATAATTTCTCCACTTTCCGTCATTTTGAAAGAGTAGTCAGTTAGTAATATGTGCCAAAGATTGTTCTACAACAATAACGATAGTAAAGACTATAAACTAACGCAAGATATCACAGCACAAGCATCAACATCATATAAACAAGAGTTAGCTACATTTTGGGTCCTTGTGGTTTGGTGCGTATTTCATTTTTGGTCCATTTTTTCAAAAAGTCTTGGTTTTAGTCCAAAACCGATAGTTCGTTCCACTTTCAGTCCATTTTGATAAGGAAGTTAGTTCAGTTAGTTAAGTCTAATCGTAAAGTGGCAACATCAGTCCTTATTACTAACGATAGTTTGCAAAGTTAGTCCTTTATACCATAGATCATTTGCAACACTGCCACGTTAGTCCTTTATACCAATAATCATTTGCAACATTAGTCCTCTCTACCAACGATCGTTTGCGACGTTTGCAACATTAGTCCTTTTATATACGTCTTTATTTATGTTTTATACACATTTTTAGACGCATTTTTATACATGTTTTTACACTCGTTTTATGCGTTTTTATACACTTTTTACTACACCTTTTTATACACGTTTTTACACGCGTTTTTACACATGTTTTCACAAACGTTCTTACACATGTTTTATACACTTTTTTATATACGCTTTTTTTCAGAAACTTCTTTTAGATTAAAAAAATAAAATAAATAAAAACTTTTTTCCCGATTTTTTTTTTCGAACTTTTTTATGAATAATTTTTTTTGAAAAACTTTTTTTCCGATTTTTTTATTTTTTTTTTAAATTTTCTTTTGAAAATCTTTTTTTCTTCTGAATAGTTTTTTTTCGATTTTTTTTTATAGAATTTATTTTTTTCGAAATCTTTTTTACACATGTTTTTTTTCGAAAAAAATGTTTTTTTTTGAAAAAAAATTTGAAAAAAAAAATCCTAAAAAAAAGATTTCGAAAAAAAAATTGGAAAACATGTGCTAGTAATTAAAATGTGTAAATACGGAATATGTTTCTGATCATATCGAGCATGAAATTCGTACAATGTTATCTGTCGTACCTATCTTAAACAACTGTCGATTAAACATCTTTATATTATTAAAAGGTGGGCAGTTAAGCGTCCGCTTAACATGCATTTGCTTGCTTATTACTTACCCATATGACTATATAAATTAAATATGCCATGCATGCGTATAACCTACCTTCTATTCTCATTCGATCAACTTTCTTCTCAGCTCCCTTCTAAACCCTGTGCGAACTACTTATCTTTTTCAATCGACCCTTTATACACTTTCTTGCAATCTTCGCTTGATTTCACACAAATGGCGGACCATAACCAGCAAAACCTTAAGAACAATAACCAGAAGCAACATGATAATAATGCAGCTGATGATACGCTTAAACCTTGCAATCGCTTTTGTCCAACCGACTTGGGGCTCATAGCTTGCTTCTTGAAACCAAAGTTTAAAATTACTGGTAAGAAGAATTCCGGCAAAGGCTGGTTCTACAAAAAGGTCAATGTTTACGATTATAGTCCCGATGACCTTACAGGTTAGTACATTCTTATCGAACTATCATTTATTTTATCTACAGCTATATATAATAATCATTATCTTGGTTATTCGTTTCTTATATTATGTTAGGTTTTTTCAATATATTGTTGAGTATCTATTCATTCTAAATTATTGTACGTTTCTCGATAACAGAAGAATACGAGTCTTGTGATAACAAATGGTATTTTTTGAAATCGAGGGAGCGCAAACACCTTAGTGGGAAACGATCACATCAACAGACAAGAAACATAGGCACTTGGAAGGCGACTAGGAAAGACACATCGGTGTGTGATGATGTGACTGAACAAGTTCTTGGAAGGAAAAGATGTCTAGTTTATCTTGACAAAAACAAACGCAAGACGCCCTGGCTAATGCACGAATATACCTTGAATGATCCCATCATCCCGTTTGGAAGCAGAGGGCAATATAACAATAAGAACAAGGTATATATTTTGTATAATTTTGCTTTTTTACGTTGTTGATTTGACTCATAAATCATATAAATGTTTAATATACCATGAATAATCCCAACTCACTGTAGATTACAAGCCATGTGGATGTGTAACAGTAAGTTTTGTTTATTCATAAAATGTCTTTTATCCGTTATATATTCATATGATTTGTAACGATTCGTTGTTGTCTGTTCATGCAGATGGCTGATTGGGTGCTATGTAAGATTTACAAAAAGGAGACGAAAACATTAACATGGCGGATCAAGTTCAAAACATGAGGAATACAGATGAACCTTCGCCTACACGTAGAAAACAATCACTCAGGGACGAATGTTCAAACGGAAATACCTGTGTCGTTTATGCTCACGTCGAAACAATGGTCAGACCTTAGCAACGCTCACGTCGGGTCATCTCAGACTTTACCATCAACAAGCATAAATACGAGTACAAATTCAAACACCATGCAACCAACGCCTATGTTTTGTGGTTCAAATGTGACACAAACAGCATTTAATGAACCTTCTCGAGATCTTGGAAAACAAGTTCAACCTTCAATTGGCAGCTCAACTTGCGAGTATTATCATAATCAATCTAGGGCAAGTGCAACCCGAAGTTTCCAATTTTCAAGTGGTGCTTCTAGCTCATCTTCAACGGTGGTGCCTCACAAGGATGATGGGTTTACTGATCATGTCGATGATCAGGACATGTCCTGCTCAAGAAGCAGCGGTTCAAATGGACACCAACCAGAACCTGAAGACAATGCAACAAATGGCTTCTAAATATATCTCAAAAGACAAGAGTCTCCCACAACACGTTCATAACTTGAAGAGGAGTATAGCTAAGATCACGATAGACTAATAGCTAGATTCTTTGAACTTGGATCCCTTACAACTTTTTTCTTTAGATGATTCGATCGGATGATTTTTTACTGTTATATCACACATGTGCGTTCCATATCTATGCATTAACTTTGTGTTTGAACTCAAGGATATTGTAATTTATTTATCATGAGATCTTGTTTGCATTTCAAGTAATTTGGTTTAGAAATTAAAGTTTTTAATGACAAGGTACAAATGCATTAACTTAATACGACTAATCTTGTGATCTGTGATTGTAACTTGTGTTGATTGATTAATGAGAATAACGGACGCACGGTTACTTTGGTAGAATTTCTTAAGCTTATGTTCAAATGTTCGTAAATCTCAATGCAATGGGTACATTCTGGTCGAATATTGCGAATCCAATTCTATACCACTGAAGGAACTGAAGCAACAAATCACCATATCAATTATTTCATACATACTAGGAGGTGTTATGGTTCTGCTATGGCACACCCCATGATATGTTAGATATAAGTCTTAGATTAACAAAATCAGTAGTAATGAAGTTATAAACGTTACTAAAGCTATTTGTCACGGACTTGTCTCTACAAGGTCTCCCGTGCGGCACTTAGTCTCGACTAAGCTCAGCCTTACTCGAACACTCAACGATGTATGCAACTTAGAAAGTTTTAAAGAAAAGAACAAGTGGAATATGAAAACACTTTTATTACTTAGAGAACTTTACACAAGAGAGATTACAAGTGAACTTTGTTGGATGATTCTACAAATGAGACTACACCTCTATTTATACTACTATGTACAAGGTTTTAGCTACTTCTATGGAGGCTTCTAGGATTTCTATAAGCTTCCATGATTTCCATAAGCTTCTAGGGCTTCTAAGAGGTTCTAGTAAGCTTCTAGAGTTTCCCACATCTTCTAACATATTCCAAAGGCTTCCAAGCTTATCCATGAACTTCCAAGAGAAGTGAAGAATCATCCGGAATCCCGAACATAATCCATATCAAGTAGGCGGGTCGTGACATATTGCTCACATGCCAACAATGTACCAACTGTGGTTAACATTAAGTAGTTTTTTTGTGAAGGGTGTGCGCTTGGAAAGCATCATCGGAAACCATTTCCGAAAGGTGTCACTTGGAGAGCCAAGAAAATTATCTAGCTAGTGCACACCGATCTTTGTAGTCCGATGAGGAATCCATGATGGTAATAATGTATATTTTATTCTATATATTGATGATTTTAGTAGAATATGACATGGTTTTATTTCATGAAAAATCTCAAGTGTTTGGAATTTTCAAAAAGCTTAAAAAATTTGTCGAAAAACAAATGGGGAGTTTTATCTTAATTTTGAGGAGTGACCAAGGAAATGAATACAATGACTCAAAAGATATTTTTTGTGGGGATGGCAGAATGGACAGACAGCTCATAACTCGATACACACCTCCACAAAATGGTGTAATCGATAGAGAGAATTAGACCATTGTAGAAATGGCGAAATTTATGATGCAGGAGAAAGGTTTACCATCTTTTCTTTCTCTTTTTTTTTTTCTTTTTTTTTGGCAGAAGCAGTTTATACGACAATATATTTGTTGAATGAAAGTCCAACAAAAGCCCTTTGATAACAAGACTCCACTTGAAGCGTGGAATGTAAGAAAACCTTCAGTAAAACATCTTAAAATTTTTGGGTGCATTTGTTAGTCTCAAATACCAAAAGCAAAAAGATATAAATTAGACGAGACAAGTGAAAGTGTATTTTTGTAGGCTAAGGTAGCGAGTCAAAAGCTTATAGATTGTTTAGCCTAAAAACAAAAAAGCATAATAGTTAGTCGAGATGTGATTTTTGATGAAAAATCAGTCGAGATGTGATTTTTGATGAAAAATCCTTCTAAGAATTGGGAAGAAGAAAAAAAAATGAAAAAACAAGTTTTCCCACTAACAATATGCATGACGAAGCACATGTGGAAAATGACGAGAATGAACAATCACATGACGAAGTATCTAGCGAATAACATGATGAACAATCTCCAAGTCCATTACCAATAAAATTTCGTTTGTTGACAGAAAAAAAATAATTCTAATTTTTGTCATGTAGAACCAAAAAGTTTTGAAAAAGAAATTAGCTAGAGATAATATAGGAAAGTGATGGAGGACGAAATTCAAGTTATCAAAAAGAACAAGACATGGGAGCTCACAGACAGACCTGTGGAAAAAAATGCTATTAGTGTCAAATGGTTCTACAAAGTCAAGTACAATGTAGATGGTTTTGTTCAAAGAAACAAGGTGAGACTAGTTGCAAAAGATCTCACAGCATCCCGCAAATTGACTACCACTAGACATTTGCCCCATTTGCTTGAATGGACACGATCCTAGGAATTATCGCACTAGTAGGCCAAGAAAGTTGGTTATTATACCAACTCGACATCAAATCAGCATTTCTAAATGGAAAACTCAAAGAAGAAGTTTATGTGAATCAATCTCAAGGATTAGGTTAACAGAAAATAAGAAAAGGTTTACAAGTTGAATAAAGCTCCTTACGGACTCAAGCAAGCAATGTGAGCATGGTATAGCCAAATTGATGGCTATTATAAAGAGAAAGAAATGTGAGCATGGTATAGCCAAATTGATGGCTATTATAAACAGAAAATAAGAAAAGGTTTACAAGTTGAATAAAGCTCCTTACGGACTCAAGCAAGCAATGTGAGCATGGTATAGCCAAATTGATGACTATTATAAAGAGAAAGATTTTGATCAAAGCAAGAGCGATCCAACTTTGTACGTTAAAAATCAATGTACAAATGACAGTTTAATTGCAGTGCTCCAAGTTGATGGTCTTGTGTTCACGTGGAGTAACAAGAAAAATGCTTGAAGTTGTCAAGAATGAGATGGTGCAAAAATACGAGATGAGTGATTTAGGTCTTCTAAATTATTTTCTCGTAATGGAAATATATCAAGACAATGGAGGTGTTTATATTTGCCAAGAGAAATATGTCGAGAAGATTTTGAAGAATTTTGATATGTGAGAATGCAAACCGAAGGACACTCCTTTAGTTGTCAACAAGAAGCTCATGAAAGAAGACTATTCGAGTAAAATGGACGCTACACTTTTGATGTGCTATTTATTAGTTCAAGTTTTAAATTTATAAAGGTGAATTACCGAATCTAGAAACAACACATACGAGCAAGTGTACTCGTCCGTTATAGCAAGATATGATGGTAAGTCGGGATCGTTCGCAGGGATTTGTGAGTGAATCTAATATTAGTCTATAAGTAATTCTCTAAACGTAAGAAAATAAGATAATAAGCAAATTCAATAATTTAAAAACTACACTTGTTTAGACTAGTTTTCTACTTAATGACACCTGTGATTGTGATAACTCTTGAGAACATGTTGGTTGTGATAATTAGATGGTGATCTAATATATTGTTTCTACAAGTTAAACCTTCGTCAAGATTTTAGTTCATAAAAACAAGCTTTAAGCGTAAACCAATCAATTCAAGATCTATCCAAGGTTCATAAG
>LBNU01022641.1:3527-16706 GCA_014162995.1 Artemisia annua
CAAAACGAGACAAATAGATCCATCATGAAACGAGCATAAGTAAATGTGGTAGCAAAAGTTATACGTAATTGAGGAGTGATGGTGTTATCGAAAAAACGGGTAAGAATGACAGACTAGCCTGGAACCATTATATAAAGACATAAGATAAATACGCCCACGGACAAAAACGTATGAAAAACGAAAAAAAACATAAGAAGTAACGGAAAACACGTAGAGCAATAACAAGAAATAAAAAAGGACCAAAAACAGGAAAAAGGTGAAAAAACGACAAAAACTAAGAAAAACGGACGAAAAACGGAAAAAATGTTTAGAAAATGGATAAAAACGTAGAAAAACGGAAAAAACGGACGATAAAGAAATAAAAAAAATAATATCTAATGATTATCTAGTTAAATAAAGTAAATTAAAAATAAAAAAAAAAAAAAAAGTAAATAAAGAAGTAGGAGCGATCTTTTGCAATTTTCTACTTTACTCATTTAATGCACCGTCTAGAGACCTTATTTTGCAAGTGCTACTACGAGACCAAGACGCCTTATGATAAATTAAATTTAACAGAGAACCTAATTAGCCCGTTAGTACACAACCTACACGCAAAGATTAGTAAGTTCATACCCAAGTTAGCAAAATTAAAAGTTCCATACACAAATTAGTAAAATGTGGGAAGTTGGATACATTTAGAAATTATTATCCCTATATTGATTATATGAAATTAATACAAATATCCCTGTAAATTTATAAGTTACGCAGTGTAAAAGTTGATATGAAAAAACTTACAAAACCAACAGTTTTCGTCGAACTTAAACATTTTGTACATCTTCATCCGTAAAAGCATTAATATTAACACGGTTAAGATCAGTAGTACACAAGGTGAGTATTTTTTTTTAATTATATTTTGAAGAACGCCCTAGCAAAACGTCAGGGAAATCGGTTATATATAACCAGTTAGTTCATGATACAAATATATGTTAATTTATGTATATACATAAACAAAATTATTATACTCACCATGCATTATTAATTTAATAATCTAAAGGGGTACGCTACTCCATAATCATGTAACGCAAAAGCTTTCTTGAGAATTGCATGGCCATGAAACCCTATCATTTTGTTTAATAAAAAACATAACTTTTTTCTTTTTAAGAGTAAAGTCAAATATATAGTTTCACAAGCAGGAAGAATCATGATAGAAATGCTTACATCTTGTAAATCCATTTGGCCTATAAGGTGTGAATTACATGAACACCTTGATCCTGAGTGTCTTTGGCGTCAGCCATTATCCATCCCACAACAAATAGCTCCGACAATTTTCCTGTTCCAGACTCCCAGTGGGGCATCAACTGGAGTGAGCACGAGTTGAGACTTGAAATCGTGACCTTTTATCCACAAAATATCTGTTGGCACATGAGTTTTTCGAAATTGAGTACCAACTGAACCAAAGCCCAATGATAATACATATGTTTAAATCTTTCAAATGCTGCATTAATATGGTCTTTTAGGTGGGCCTTTTTTTTTTTTTTTTTTTGGTTGTTAAAAATCCGTTCAAAAGATAAAATAAATTTTATGATCATTTAGGTGATCGACTTAATCAGAAAATATAAATACATGACGTTTATTAACAGTTTTTGCTTGTTATATAGCTACTGACTCAAATGATTATTAAGTTAGAAAAAGAAGTAAGAAAACTGTATAGAATCCTTTGTCTCAAAATACATGTAAAATAACTAAAAAGTAAACAAGTGTTACATGCAATGATGATAGAAGAAGAATGAGGGGCATGGAGGTTTTTTGTTTTTTGGGAAAAAGAAAAGTAAATAACCTCTCTGGATGGTTGGAGAGTTTCAAGATGGAAATGATGAAGGGAGATGACGATTTTGCTACCATGATGGTGATGCTCCAACCTACCTACCTATTAAAAAAANAAGAAAGGACTACTACACTTTAAAACCAATCAAATATTATTCCCATCCACTAAACTCTTTTAATTGGTTGAGACCGAAAGTGAACAACTATTTTGGTACATCTCAAAATAGAAACAATAGTTTTGAGACGAAAAGAATAAATAATAAAATTAAAATTAGGGCAAAATCTTTATTAATGCATCATATTTGCAACAAATGTGATTTTCGTGTACTGACCAAAAAACTTTTCTTATATGAGTACTAAACTTTTATTTTTAGGTCTTTTTGATGTACTTTTTGACGTTTTTGCCCCTCAAATTATTAAAAATTCAAGTGCAATAATGTCACAAAGTACATAAAAAGACCAAAAAATGAAAGTTTAGTTAGGGATGAGCATGGTTCTAAGAACGACGTTCTTATAACCATAAACGATCGAGACAAAATTAACATATAAGGCTCCTAATAGTCCCCATTAGAGCCACAATACATAGCATTTGTTAGATTTAAAAAGTGAAGATCATTAGTAGGGTATCCTTTGTATTGTATATATTCTCTCATTATATGTAATAATGAGGAATATACCCCTCCTAGACCTTGTATGTGTTTGACACCCATTTGAAATTACAACATTTCTCTTCTGTCTCTCTGCGTGTGTGTTCACCACACTCTCTTTATGATCCATTGTATTGTCTTGGGGACAACATTTGGAATCAAGAGTGAGAATATGGATGCTTGAGTGATTGTAGTTAACTTATTTTGCTCTTAAACACAATTTTTTAACCGGATTTTAAACTTAAAATATATAGTTCGAATAGGATTTTTTTGGTTTTTGAATCATACGGTTCAAATTCTATTGTTCTTGTTTTTAAAGCTTGATAGTGGTTAAATTTAAATTTCTATCAGTTTAGAATTACTATATATATTATATACAATCAGTAACTACGTCGTTTAAGTGGCATGTCATTGGCACATGGGCTGCTTCTTTTTTCCGCGTTTTTTGGGCTTATTTTGGCCTGTCATCTTTGTGCTACTTTGGCCCTCCACTACACATACATCTCCAACAGTTTCCCCATCGCCTTTACATCGATAATATTCTCAAAGTATCCAGATTTTTCTCACACACATCTGAGATGTTATGGTTTTTTCATGAGGTGTGGGTTGTTGTTATAAGATGAACGACCGATTATACCAGGTGAACATTTCATGCCTTTGGGTTTAATTGTATTTAATTTTGTCGGAATTCAGATTTAGGGTTTATGGTAACAATCATACCCTGAATTGTAATCATCAAAGCTGTATGAAAAAAATTAGGGGTTATACTTTTTGTCTTTAGATTAGATGGATTCTAGGGTTTATG
The DNA here is from genome assembly GCA_014162995.1 of Artemisia annua. NCBI lineage: Eukaryota > Viridiplantae > Streptophyta > Magnoliopsida > Asterales > Asteraceae > Artemisia > Artemisia annua. Next base: position 6,783 of record LBNU01022641.1, read on the forward strand.
TGTCGTATTTTGATTTTGCAGGTTTTCAAGAGAGAATTTTCACAAATCTCAGTGCGCTGTTATAGGTTTGTGTTTCTTTCATAAAGGTTTCTAAAGAATCTTACAAACGGGGAGATTTGTACTGTGTAAGGTCTATATTTTAGTTATTGTAGCTTTTCAATTTTTTATGTAATTTTTTTTCCGGTTTGATAAGATTAATATGGAAACGCTTTAGAGAAACTTTTTTCAAAGCTACTTTCTGCAAACACTGGTTACGGTTCAGGGCTTTGGGGGGTCGTGGTTCAGCGCGCGTAGTTCAGGGGGTGTGGTTCAACGGGTTTACAGAAAGTAAAAATAATGTATATCTAACTTGAGCCTCACGTATGTAATTGTAAGTATTTTATGTTAGACATCAGGAAAACTAATTACTAAGGTGGTTCTTCGTATTTATATATATGTTAGTGAAATAAGCTTCTTCAAATAAGCAACTTGCTGCGGAATTTAAAATATACAAACTAGCTTATATAAACGCATAAGCAGCTCAATAACAACCCAAACAACCCCTTAATCTATTGGGCAGAACTTAAAAAAAAATAAAAATAAAAATAAATGTAAATTGGATTTTTTTTGCTTTCTAATTATGGTGTATGGCACGATCTGTAGGAAACACTCCCTTGGGTGAAGGAAAGAGCTGGTGCATACCAAAGAATAGAGCATCACAGGCAGCACTTGAGCCGACTCTTGACTATGCGAATCCAAGAGACTGAAACGGGATGCAGCAAAGACTTCCAAGGTAGTATTTTACTAATGCCACGAAGGGGTGTTTGAAATTGCATTTATATCAATTAATAAGAATTAAAACCTGTTATTTTGTCAAATTGCTGCTGCATATTGACCCAACTGTAGAAAATTGTTGCATCATCTATTTCCAAAAACCCCTTACAGCTGTACATTTTCAGCTAACATACGCCCATGAATGGTCCCGTATGGGTTGAGCTAAAAAAATAACTCAAGTTGTTTTGATTAGCTTATTTTATGGACCTACCTTATGATCTTAGAGGTTACTAATTTTTTTCCTACAACGATTACTGATGAAGAATGATGGTATACAGTATTCTAATGTTGTAAATTTGTACTTAATCTGTTAACATGATTTTTCAGGAACAAGCTGATAAAGAAGCTGCAACAACAGTTGCATGCACGCTTTATGGGGGATCAAGAAGAAATGGAAGCGGAAGCACTTGGTGCAGCAACGGTTGCATCTGTTTCGTCTAAAAGACAGGTAGGTGCCAAATCTATTCTTAGTTTAACAATTAAGAAATATGCATCAGGTTAGATGATATGTGGCCACGACGTTTTATGCAAGGTTTATATGTATTATATTGCCAGTTTATAAACTTATTGCATACTATATCCCGCCAGCCGTAACGCGGCCGGCCGGCGCTATTCTCGTTGTTGGTTATAGATGTCAAGAGTTGAGCAATTTAAGTTCTAGTTTGGTTTTGTACTTCTTGTTTCAGCTGGGCTTGTATCGGCTCATTTCTTTGGTCTTTTATATCTTTGGGCTTAATCATATTCAGTATTCACTAATCTTCAAATAAATTTCATAATCTTCAATAATGATATCTTTGTTTTTGAATTCTCGAACGTACTTAAAATAAAATAACAAATAAGTGTAATAGTTGCAACTAACATCTTAATATCATTAATTATTTAAGCTAAAATGAGGGTATTTCGTATATCAAAATATATATGCAAATGTGATTTCATCACTATACCCAACAGTTAAGCTTTAATCGTCCTTGAGCAAAGTTGTAAAAGACATTAAGCTAGGTAAAAAAACTTGAATCCAAATCAATCTCACATCTTATCAAATAAGAACTGATATGATATTAACTTAGGAGTTATCTAAAAAGCTTAAAATTCGACGTCACCGAAAACAATTCAAAAAGTTGGGAAATTTTGGCAAATTTTTTGAGATTTTTTGAAAAATTTGGCTAAATTCTATGGTGCATGCAAACAAGCAAGGACCTACATATATGATCGAAACCCACCCAGCACTTAGAATCGAACATCGTCCTTGATGTTCTAAATAATGGGACGTACCCAACACTTAGAAAGTTTTGCTTCTTTAGAATAGAATTTATAATTTAGTATAGACTTAGACTAAATCTTCCCAAGTTCCAACACTTAGAATAGCATTTATTGTCATTTCGTTATGTTACTTCTTTAGAAAACTTTTGCGTTATCTCTTGCTATATAAAAGATTTAAAATAAATCAGAGCATATAAAAATGTAATTCATGCCTGAACAAACCATAAAAATGTATGAAACTAGTGAGTAGCAACCCTAGTTGTGCATGAGAAGTCATGCGAAGCCCAGTGGCCCAATTTAAACGTTTTCCCCTTATTTCATAAACCGTACAAGCATCCATTCGCTTCTAAAAAGATTTACAACCACATTATTTCATAAACCCTAGACGGAAACAGATGAGAAAAGTAGTGCGTTCTCTTCTAGCTAATTACCGCCCTGACCTTGTAAAAAGATATGCTGCTGGGGAAGATCGCTACTGCATCAAGATACAACCACCTCTTGCCTGTGATGCTGATGAGCGTCGGGAATGGGCGTTTAGTTTTATCGAGGCATCTGGTATTAAAGTGATCAAAACTTTATACTCTGATGATAGGTACGCTAGGTTCTATGAGGCTTACCTTACAAAGGATAAAGTCAAAAAATTACGAAAGATGGATGGATGTGTGTTCGCGTATACCAAAAACTATAGTCTATGCTGCGACGAACCTATAGTCGATTATCTTTAAGATTCAAGATATGTGATAGTCTGGTTACTTCTCTTTCATCTCTTTAGTTTATACTACTAAAAATTTTGAGTATCAAAATTATTGCTATTGATTATCTTCAATAATATTATGTGAAATATTATGCTCCTATGAAATATTTTGCATGGCACTTATAAGAGTTTTCAACATGGCATATACACTATACTTTATTAACTTACAATCATTATCGAATTCTGCAATGTCGTTTTTATTTTAATATATGTTTGTAAAAAGCTACTTATGTTGCTGTTATATTTTGATGTCGCAATTGTTTTTCGTATAATGGTTTTTACCATGATTGTTGAATTAGTTATCTGTATTATAAATGGTTAATTGTCTAAAAATGTATATTACTTATCACCGTTTGTAGTTGTTCGTATTATTGTTCGAATCCGATTATTTCTTACACATTTTTTCAAATTTTGATTATTTTGTGTATCGATTCTTAAAAATACTTGATTCGATTACCAAAAATACGTCATTCGATATACACGGACTAATCAAAATTTGAAAAGATGTGCATGAAATAATCGGATACAAACAATGATACGTAAATTACAAAAAGTGACAAGTATATATCATACATTTTTAAACGATTAGCCTATTCTACTTAGAAAACTAATTAGTTATCTGAAATGATCATCTATATTCTAAACTGTATTATGAGTTTATGACCCCAAATATTATGTATGCAATGCATGAACATATGGTGAGACAGAAAATTCCACCCTCTGCATCATCGGTCTCTTTCCAAAAACACATTGCACAACCCCTTTTATGTAAAGTTACTTTATACGTATTTAACCCGTTGAATGTTGTGGTCCATAATTTAACATCATGAAAAACTTCAGCAACAATATATATGTGTTTACCAAATTCATCAAATAGTTAATGGTCTCCTTTCGACGTGACATTAGTTAAAATATACATTTAAATTACATAAACACCCTGATAAACTTCTTGATAGTACATATAACTTATACTATATTAAGTAATCTCTAAGGAATTTCTAGTAAGAACATTATAAGACCATGCAAATTTATACTTTAAAACGTGAAATATCGCCTTACGTGACCATTATAGATTCGGTTAGGATTCTAAATGAACGGATGAAGCTAAATTTTTTCCTAAAATAACGATCATCCCCTGTATAATAAGTATAAATTCTTACATTTCATTTCAGTTCGTAAGGAAGAAGAAAACAAGATCAAATCAGTGGGGCACCTGTTTGTAGGTTCACCCCTCTGATTCTTATTCTTCTTCCTTTCAATCATATATTTTCGCATCTTCGTGTTGCGTGATTAGATTATCAGTGTAAATTGTCCAATTTTGGTTTCCATTTTGTATTTAAGTTTTCCCCTTTTGAGCAAAACCATTTACCCCCAAATTATCATTAAGCTATAGATTGATTTATTCAAATTTAAAGGAGGTGGTGTTGTTTGAAAGATTTTGCCATTGAATTTGAATTTGCGTGAAACCCTAGAAGAGAAAAAAGGCGGGAAAACATAAATATGTCAAATTCGGTGGTTTGGTCGGATTTACCACCCGAAATGATTGAAACAATCGCGAAAAAACAAAAAAATGGTAAAGATTATGTTCGATTTAGAGGTGTTTGTTCGAATTTTCGTAGCTCCACCCCCAATATTCCTAAGCATTTGCCTTGTCAACTTCCGTGGTTAATGTTACCACGAGGAATAGATCAAGACCCCAAATCAAAAAATCGAAACTTCTTTAGTCCGGATGATGGTAAAATTCATCAACTTAGCTTACCAGAAGATTTGGACAGCAATCGTCGATGTGGATCATCGTATGGATGGCTAGTGATCCTTAATGAAACGCCTTCCATTTCTATAATAAACCCGCTAACACAAGCCAAACAAGACCTTCCACCTTTGTCATCTTTTCCTAATGTAACAAATTTTGCACCTAGTGATATTGGGAGAGAATACAATATTAGGACTTCGGATGGTGATGTTTATACATGTAATTTGAAAGAAATGCGTGATTCATTTATCAAGAAAGTGGTTTTTTCTTCGAGTCCTTCAAATGAGGATGTGGAGTATTATGCATTGGCGATATTGAATCAAACTGGTGATCTTGCTTATTGCAAAAAGGGGGATAAATGTTGGAAATTTATTCATGATGCGAATTCTTATTGTGAAGATGTAATTTATTACAAAGGATGTTTTTATGGTGTGAGTAAACACGGGACGATTGTGAAATGTGATGTAAACGGGGGTGAGGCTATAGTGTCGTTTATTGAAACCCCGCGACAAGTTGATGGTGATATGCAATATTTAGTAAATTGGAAAAATGAATTGTTGTTGGTGACTCGGTATACCGAATTGGAGTTCAACATGGATCAAAATAAACTTGATATTGTGTATAAAACTAATGAGTTTCGAGTGTTTAAGCTTGTTTTGAATGGACCAAAGTGGGAGAGTTTGAGTGCATTAGATGGGTGGGTGTTGTTTTTAGGGGAAAACTCTTCAATAGCGTTATGTGCTTCTGATTTTCCTGGTTGTAAAGGGGATTGTATATACTACACGGATGATTTTTCAGAGTGGAATTACGATGGAGCTTATGGAAGTCATGATTTGGGTGTTTATGATATGGAAAATGGTAGCGTAGAAGCTTTACCTTATTATCCAAAAAGCTTGTACAATGGACGCCGATGGCCGCCTCCAATTTGGTTTACTCCTAGTCTACATTAACCGTAATAACTGATCTTGCAACCTTTGTGTTATGTGTAGGCTACTTTTGTGAATTGTGATCAAGATTCTTGGTTCTTTGTGGTTGAAGTTGGTTGTATGATAAATTTGCAAAGACAAGTATGAATAATGTGAAGGGATCATGATTGCTTTTATGGTATATAAGGTCGAAAATTTTATAAATAATCACAACAAATACTAGACATGTGGTTAAGTTGAATGTTGAAAGTTCACTATGTCGAGTTTGTGACTTTGTGTGTAGCACTTTGGGCTTCTTCTACCATATGTGAAGTTATATAACAGTTTTGTGATGGAATGTTGAGGTCTTTTGGAATATTAGTTGTCTGAAAATGGCCACTATCATGAAAATTAATCTTGTTTGGACTCTATTATTAGATACGTTTTGAGGCCCAAAATCCGGTTGAACAAGCTTAGCTTTCTGATTTTATGGCCCAAATTTCCTATAAGATAGTGATAGTCAGATAAGTATTGAAAAATTAAGCCACCCAATAAAGCTTATATTTTAATAAGATAAGATCAAATGAAAAAAATTCTTAAAATAAGAATGATAAAAAATAACTATAACCACGCATTAGATGTGCATCGATCTGAAGTATGTTTTCTGGTAGTCTATTTCTTAATTTTACGGTGACCCTTTGATGTGGCCGATTGGAAATGTCACCGGTGACTCAGCCTAATCCCCATGGCATTGGCCTCTAGTTTCAATAACTTCATGGGCACCAAACTCATGTAATATATCCTCTTTATTTTCCTTGTTTGGTTTTATAACATATTAACATAGCCATTGGTTTAATTGAGTACTTGTTTATGTTTTTTCGCTATAAACTAGTCATCGTTGGTTCATGAGTAAACTATGTGTGTTAATCATGAATATGGTTTCATTTATGAGCTAAAAGAGCCAGTTTTGACAAGGTTTACTTTTTACTCTTATTCGATCATAAGTTACTCGTTATACATATTTCAAGTTATGCGTGGCTTCAACTATATGTTCTTCGCCAATGGTAGGTGGTGGCAACTAAAAAATGGAGGGAGGTCAGTACACTTTTTGGATTCTCATCAACTAAAATAACTGCTTCCTAACTAAGATAGCGTTAATTAAGATTGTTGTATCAGTATAAAAACACACATTTTCTAAGATCGGAACTCTCTATCGAGCAGCCATGTAAATATACATACTTTTACTAAAAATGCAAACTGTTTGTAAAAGTGCAATGGTTCCTAGGCTCAGAGTGTTAAAGAGTTTCACCGTTATGGCGTTAACACTAATTCCACCCCCTTTTTTTTTGACCTACGTTTTGATTTGCGTTAACACATTAACTTGCGTTGTAGTTGACACTGAATTAAAAAATATATATATACAAAACAGCTCCTTGCTTTGTAACGTATACATTTGCATTTTAAAAAAATAATAATAATAAATAAATATATAAATAAATAAATAAAAGCAAACAAAACGATAGATCCGTTTGAAAATAACGGCTATATTTTAATTTTTTTTTAACCTTATAAATACCCACTGATTATAGTTGTATCCTCACCAACAAAAAAATAACACTAAAACTGAAGCTTATATTTCGCACACACGAAAAAATAGCTTGTAAACTCCCACATACCGTCGAAAAACTGCAACGATATATCAAAAAAGAAACAGAGAAAGGCGACACGGATCGCCAAAATGATATTGTGGAAGTCATCAAGAAGTTTGAGTTTGCGAAACAACTGAAACGACGACTTAGAGAACGCTACGCAGCGTGCACAGACATCTTAGATGTGGGTTTGTGTCAACCAGATACAGGCCCAAATCTCCAATAAGATCCGTTGGAGTTTTGAAGAAAATGTGGAAGCTGCTATGGTTGAACAACAACAACAACAATTTGTGCTAGGTGCATCAAGTTCATCTGCACCAAGAGTTGTTGAGCAACAACAACAGCTGCCTCATCTGGATCACTTTCAGCTAAGGTTTGAGGAAAATGTGGCAACTGATGATGGTGGCTGGAACTCTGAAAAGGAGCGGGAGCTGAGCAGGTTGGAAGCTCAGTTAGAAGCAGAGAAGTTTGCGAGATACTTTGCGTATGACGACGGTTACGACTCCAACAACTCTCAAACTCGGGATCACCCGGACTACAACTGAAGTTTAAGTTTATGTTTATGTGATGTTTTAATTTAGTATCGTTTTTAATTTATGTTTATGTAAAGTTTAAGTATTTATGTTAAGTATGTTTCTTTTAAATAAATTCATTTCCTTAAAAAAAACATTACAATACGATACGAAAACAAGACATACAACACAAATAACAGATACGATACGAAAACAAGACATACAACACCGTTAAATATTTTATTCGGCCCATCTGGGGTGGTTTCTCAAAACCTCCCACACGTGAACATATTTGAAGCTTTTCCCACCATAGTGTTCTTTAAAAATTCTCATTGCATTCATGAGACAAACAGTGTGATCGTCCCCAGTTGTTAGCCGCAACTGTTTGTAAATAGCATTGAAGTTGTGACATTCACAGTTGAGTCTGTTCCATTTACTCGTGACCATGGGGTTGTTTTGATTGACACCGTCAAAAAGATTGTTGAACATGGCTACAACCCGGTTCCAAAAAGAGTTTGCATTGTAGTTGACACTGTCTTCATGAACTGCAACCCAAACTTGAGCTAGCTAGTTTTCTTCTTCTACTGACCAACGATTATTCATTTCAAATGTTTGAAGTTTGAAACAATTTTGTAAAATGGTATGATATTTATAGTCGTTTGAAACAATAGGAGCGGGATATATATTTAAATTTCAAATTCAAATACAAGCGGGGTATATTTAAATTTCAAATTCAAATACGAGCGGGATATATTTAAAATTCAATTTCAAATACGAGCGGGATATATTTAAAATTCAAATTTTAATAAGATAGTGTTTGAATGTTTAATAAATGAAATTGTTGAGGGTAAAATTTGTAAATTGTTATTTTAAAAAAAGGTGGGTCCCTGAAAGTGGTGTTATTGGGTGTTATGAGTTTCTGGTGTTTTTGGTGTTTTGTTATTTGGTATTGAAATGATGTGACGCTGACGTGGCGGGGATTTTGGTGTTATAACATGTTATGATCCCCTAAGCTCTAACATATATATTAATTTCGAATTTAATTATCTAAATATTAATATTAATTAATTGTAGTTCAAAAAAATTACTTAATTAATTTTGGGTTGTTTTTTTTATTAAGTTGGAAATTGAATAGTTAAATTTGGGGATGTGATTCCAAATGATGAAATGGAAGGAGGAGTGTGGTGGTTGTCGTGTTGGTAGAGGGTGGTGGTTGTGATAGAGGGTGGTGGTGTTGGTTGTGTGGTGGTATAGGGTGGTGGTGGTGGTGATGACTGTGATATAAATAGATGAAACATAAATTGCAAATTTTGTCCTTATAGCAATGAAGTGACAATAATACCCTCGGTAACGAGGCATTTAAAGAGAAAACTAATGAAAATTAGCTCTCAGTGGTTGTTTTGCAATATATACGAATAGAAATGCATCGTATGCGAATAGAAATAGAAATGCATCGTATGCAAGTCGTTGCATCTCAAATACGTGGTTTTAGTCACTTCTTATTTTAATTTACTTCTTATTGGATCCCTACCCTATATAGAGTTGGGATCAAATAAGAAGATTACTTAAAATAAGAAGGAATAAGAAGAACTATAACCACAAATTCGATATGTACCGACCTAAATTAGACGCATCCCTATAATCTTAGATGCATTATAACCCTATAATCTTAGATGCATTATAACACACTATAGTGTGTTTTCTAGCTTTTAATCAGATGCATATACGCATATTAAATGCATTTCATAATTTCTCTTATTTCTTGTTCCTCTACACGTGCCAAAATCATGAAAATCAATTTGCACCATCTATTTATCAAATTAACTTTCGAAACTCAAGATGTTGCATCTATACGAATAGAAATGCATCGTATGCAAGTCGTTGCATCTCAAATGCGTGGTTTTGGTCACTTCTTACCACTTCTTATTTTTATTTACTTCTTACTGGATCCCTACCCTATATAGAGTTAGAATCAAATAAGAAGATTACTTAAAATAAGAAGGAATAAGAAGAACTATAACCACAAATTCGAGATGCACCGACCTAAATTAGATGCATCCCTATAATCTTATATGCATTATAACACACTATAGTGTGTTTTCTAGCTTTAAATCAGATGCATATACGTATATTAGATGCATTTCATGATTTCTCTTATTTTATGTTCCTCTACACGTGCCAAAATCATGAAAATCAATTTGCACCACCTATACATCAAATTAACTTTCGAAACTCAAGATGTTGCATCTATACGAATAGAAATGCATCGTATGCAAGT
>LBNU01022641.1:17213-46488 GCA_014162995.1 Artemisia annua
AGTGAGTGAGGGTATAAATGTAAAAAGCTACAAACTTCCGTGGATGAAGTAAAATTTGCCGTGAATGAATCACCTCCTTAGCATAACACTAGTTTTGTGATGTTATGGTGCATTTTTTTTTTTTTTTTTTTTTTTTTTTTAAATAAAATAATATATTTAACTAAAATTAACTTTCATTAATAAACAGGTACATAAAATAACAATACAAATTAAATAACGATACTAAAAAAAAAAGAAAAAAACAATTTTTAGTGAATAAGGTTTCATAAGTGCTTGACGATGTCTTGTCGAAGTTCATTGTGCACTCTTCTATCTCGGAGTTTTGTGGTTTTCTAATTTGTAAGTCATATAGTTGTTTTCATTCTTGATTTCATTTTCGTCGTATTAAAAGTATTCGCTTTCATTTTCTCATGTTGAAAATACTTGCTAAAGGCAAACATAAAAAGTACATATCGTAAAGTTGGCAATAAAAGTAAAAGTCTAAAAGATTAATACCGAATAATTAAATGCACCGGCACAAAGGTAATAACATACGGAGGGTAGATATATAATTTTATTTACATTAGGTGTGGATTTTTTTTTTTTTTTTTTTTGAACTTACATTAGGTGTGGATAAATTACTTCCAAGGAGACAGAGAACGTGAAAGTGAAATAATTAGAATAAGATCCTTAGAATAATGTATTATATTCCACTAGGGCTTTAGTCTATTTTAGTTTGAGCAGCTTGCCTATATAAACAACATACACACTAACGACCAATCTCGTGTAATTTCCACCATCACCACAAATATATCCACAAACCAATTTCTTTCCTTAATCAACAAAGCAAGGTAATGGAAAGAGTCAAAATTCCTCTCCAGCACTTCATCTATGGAGAAGCAAATGGCGAAAGAGTTACCTACGACGTTCATTTATCAAATGGCGTGGTTATGGGTGGAATTAGCATCTCTCACAATCGCAACATTTACCCATCTGACGCTGCGGTCAATGTTCCCGCAATTGATGTGTCAAGCGTTAATCCTCCTCAACATTCACGTTTGTCATTGGAAAACTTACGAGGCCTTGCAAGTTGCTTTTTAGTGGTCGAAGGTGCTGTACAGTTGATATCTGAAATCAACTACTAAGGCTGGCCACGCATGAATTGAATGAATGGTTTTGGCACGCATGAATAACGATCAACGTTTTTGATTTGAGATTTTGTCATGTTAAGTTATATTTGCCACTCCCCTATGAGAGTATAAATAGGAGGAGTTAGTTTATTTTTCATTTTGAGTTAGTCATGCTCGAGTGTGATATTGAGCGGGGGCTGTTTCTTTTTCTAGCATTAAGGTCTTGTTTGCAAGATGTGACCTTTTTGCTTCGTATGCAAAAAGTTATGCAAATGTTGTTTCTTTTTTTTGCTTAATAAACCATATTAATGACATTGTTTATCCTTGTACCTGATGTATGAGTTAGAAATTATTATTATATTTTGCTTACATGAATTTTGAATCACACAAAATATAAATTTCATAAGTTTTAGTATAATTTATTTATGACAGTATTTTAAAAGGCGCGCAAAGGTGCCTCAAAGGCGTCGCCAAAGTGCCGCAAAGGCGTCGTCAAGGCGCGAGGCGTAGCCTCACCGCCACGAAATGGAGTAATGCACCTTGACGGCTAATCTAGGCGTGACGCAAAAAAGCGTGTAATAAGGCGAGAAAAGGCGCCTTTTTGGTAAGGCGTGACACCACTTTTTGAACCAGTTTATTTTTTTTTATTTATTTATTGGAACTGTTTTGAACTAGTATTTGAAATTTGGGCTATTTGATATAGTACGAGCAATATGATCTAAAATTATAAATACATAAATATATAAGTAATTTTTTGCCGATTTAGAAAACGCCTTAAGAAACGCAAAGACTCCGCCATAACACGTAAGGATTGAGGCACGGCCATGCCATCACGCCACGCCTCACGCCTTTTGTAACCTTGATTTATGATCATTGATAACCCATTTGCTATTTTGACAATATTGGTGTTGCCTAACTTATATGTTATTAACTCATTGGATTGTAAAGATGTGAGTCTACTTGATACAATTAATGAATTGCTGCTACACATGTTTAGGCACAAAATTAGCGTGTGTTAATCATTTCTCAAATAAAATAATAGTGTTTCAATGCCTCTTTATTTGAATTTGCATAAAATGAAAATTAGGTACCTCTTTTACGTGGTTAACAACAAAAGAGAAACACGTGTAATTTCAGTGTTAAATACTTAAATATATAGGATACGTTTAGTTGGGGGAAAACACTCTTCTTTTCTACAAAATGTTTTGTGGAAAATAAGGAAAACAAATATCGCGTTTAAATCAACGTTTAAAAAAAAAATGTTTTGCAAAACACAAAATCCCTTATTTCATAACTTAACAAGAAAACTACAAAACAAATTTTAGTTGTTTTCCTTTGTAACCCACAACCCTCCTTCTCATTTTTCAAAATAGAAAATACAAACATCAACTAAACGCGTTTTTTATATTTTCAAGTGATTTGTAAATAAATTTTACAAAATTAGAGATAGAAAACAAAAAAATTTGTTTTTTGCCAACTAAAGGCACTCATAATTTCTCCTTCGTTACTACCAAAATAACAATAAAAATATAAACATAAAGGATACCATTTGCATTAATAAATAAAAAGGTAGCGGTTACATGTGCCCGATATAGATAGTAATAGAAAATGAAAAAAAAAATATATAAACAAAATAAACTAATATGGATTATTTATTCCGATCCCCCTCGTAAATGTTGGTTTTTTACATAAAATAATTAGACGAGGAGACAGAGAGAGAGAGAGACACGAGCATGAAAAGGATTAGCCATTTGCGTTAATAAGTAAAAGATAGAGAATAATAAAAACTGAAAAGTAAATTAAACAAAACAAGCTAATAAGATTATTTATCCCCCTACCACGTTCAACTGCTTCTAGGTCTTTATTTTTATTTTATTTCTTTAATCATCAAACATGTTGACTCATTCTCTCTATATACTCCGTATATTGGGCGACGAATATTCCCAACATCGAGGGAAGATACATAAACAAATACTTCTCTATATGTATATATTCCCAACCTTGAGCGAAGATACATAAACAAATACTCGGCCCGCGACAGTTTTTGTATATTTTATTCAAAAAAAAATGAGCCTATGTCTGTTGCATGTGCTGTTATTTGGGCTCACATCCAGTTGAGAAAACTTGGTAAGCGTTTTTGCCTATGTCTGATTTTTTATATATTTTTTTATTCCTAATAACTCCAAACATATAATTTTAAAAACTGCACAATAACGTTTAAAAAAATAGTGATTTTTTAGATATAACTGAAATAACAAAAAAATTCTCCTTACAGAAATGAGCGCACTGTTACATACAGGCACCACGATGCTAAGTCGATCGCCATGAGCGCACGCAGACAAAAGCCGTGGTCAACTGCGATCATCCTCAAACGTTAGAGTCTATGCGGTCACGATACATCTATCTGCGTCTGTACGTGCGAAAAAAAACTACTAGTCGCGGTTACGGTACATACATCTGCGCCATTGTTTTTATAAAAAAGAAAAAGAAAAAATTAATCGCCATGAGCGCACTATAGATTAGCTATGTGCTACTTTTTTTTTCTTTATGTAGTTATAAAACCTCATGATAGGTGTAATTCGAACTACTACTTATATGCTATGTGCTATATATTGCTTCGCGCTTATATTTTTCTTCATTAAGTTTTATATGTTGCGACTCGCGGCATATACTTCTAATATTTGCATTAAGTGTTTTCAGGATTTGCATAACTAAGTTTAATGCTCCTACATGAGTAGCACCATCAAACTTGGGGGGCTACCAGGGTACATAATACCACTGTTTGCGCACACCGTACGCAGGTGTATTTGGAAGCAGATCGTACGTAAGAGGTATTGCAAGCCCAGTACAAAGACGAATTTTAAATATTCGCACCATCTTGCCGCAGGGGAGACGTCCTTTGTCGGTTATAAAGACGAATGTTATGTTCGCACCTTGTCGCGGACAACGCGCACCTCTGTCGCACACAGCGCGCACCTTGTCGCGCACAGCGCGCACCTCTGTCGCAGAAGCACGTCTTCTGTCGCACCATGTTGCATCGCTACTGGTACAAAAGGTACGCCCTTACCCAGGATGCAGCACACAGGAATCCACCTTCACCACGGACACCTTCACCACGGACACCTTTACCACGGACACCTTCACCATTGTGAGACAATCACAATCGCAATTCCAGTGCGCACTATCGCATTTGGGCTGCGCAGTATGGTCCATCCCATGTGCGCACAAGTTGCGCACACATGGGTCATGCCGTTATGGTTGATTGGGCCTACGCGGCCATGAACAGAACATAAGTCTAGCATAACATAGCCACGCACTATGTCACACTAGACTTGGGGGGCTTGTGGACGTATAGTCTGGCCCGCGCCCAGACAATGGGCCAGGCCCGGCAGACTGCGGCCCACTCTACACCTAACCCTAATCCATGCCTTATAAATACATGGATGGGATCTCTTTATTCAGCAGATTACAACAGGTTACCCTAAAACCTAATCACTCATATATGCTACATCGCATCAATGACTAACTTGACCGTCGGAGGTGGATCCCGGGGCTACGGCCTCGGGTCCACTCCTAACGGGTTTTCGTTGTTGACAGGTCTAATAGGGCTCGAGAAGACGACTAACGGCCCAAGGAGAGTCGTTTAATCAGTCCGCGCCAGATTATGCATCAACACAAAACAAGCTAATAAGATTATTTATTCCCTGGTTCGTCGTAGCATATTGGTTTTTTATGTTAACTAATTAGAAGAGGAGACAGAGAACGTGAAAGTGAAAATTAGAAGAGGAAGCGCTTCCCCCTACCACGTTCAACTGCTTCTAGGTCTTTATTTTTATTTTATTTCTTTAATCATCAAACATGTTGACTCATTCTCTCTATATACTCCGTATATTGGGCGACGAATATTCCCAACATCGAGGGAAGATACATAAACAAATACTTCTCTATATGTATTATAGGGCGACGAAATATTCCCAACCTTGAGCGAAGATACATAAACAAATACTCGGCCCGCGACAGTTTTTGTATATTTTATTCAAAAAAAAATGAGCCTATGTCAGTTGCATGTGCTGTTATTTGGGCTCACATCCAGTTGAGAAAACTTGATAAGCGTTTTTGCCTATGTCTGATTTTTTTTATATTTTTTTATCCCTAATAACTCCAAACATATAACTTTAAAAACTGCACAATAACGTTTAAAAAAATAGTGATTTTTTAGATATAACTGAAATAACAAAAAAATTCTCCTTACGAATAATCTAGAGTCTAACGTCGGAACTCTAAACATATTATACACAAAAACGTCAAATAATCGCGTCACAATTTAGAACATAGTACAAAAGAAATCTTCCGTTTCTGTGTATTCCTGCGTTAGGCCCCAATATGGGGGTAAGCAGTATATACCTTTTTTTTTTTTTTTTTTTTTTTTTTTTTTTTTTACGTGTTAGATAAGGATAACTTCGACTCATAACCTTCCACCGCCCAAAATACGATCTCATCTTCATCATCGCCAGGTTTGATTTTATTCATGTTTTTTCTGTTAGGCGATTCGTAGATGGTATCTTTGTTGTTTCTTTATTTTTGTATGTGTTCTTTATATACGCTTTTTGGTTTCTCGGTTTTCATGTTGCATGAAGCTTACATAATGATTGTTTTCGTGTTTCAAAAGTTTGCCCTTCAACGTTTTGCCCCGTTTTGGATTGAACTTTCACTTTTGTTCTTTATTAGCTCATCTCTTTTTATTTTTTTTTATTTATTTTTATTTTTTTGAATATAAGAACTAAATCAAAAGCTTCAGCTAACAATAGCCTCAATGAATGGAAAGATTTGTCTTATGTGTTGGATAATGAGTGTCATGTTGCTGTTAATGATGATATGTTTACCGACCATGTTGTGCGATTATGTGATGGCGTGTCATCTTGTTAAAATGATAATTTGGCATGGATAAACTACAAAGACTAATGTTGTCATTTGGTATTTCATGCAGGTTTAAGCTAAAAAGGGTTGATGGACAGTAGATAGCATATGGACTAAAGTTGAGGGGCTAGAAGTGCTAAGATGGAAATAAGTCGGTGGAAGGCATATACGGAGTATAAGAGCATTAGGTGCAGCAACGAAGAGAGCTTCGCCGTTCATACGTGGCACCCTCGCCACCTTCGCCGACGCTCGCCGCCATACCGGCCCCCTCGTCGAGGTTCGCCGTTTGGCACCTCTTCGTGAGCACGGCGAAGATGAAATCTGACAAAAAGGACGTTGGAGTGGGGCCCAAGTGAATATACACGGTTTATATTTTGTTAATATATACTGTTTGATCTTGTAACTTGTAGGGAAGATAAATGTTGAAGCTTTCTTCAATGGCTGCTGGAACTGGAAGTCAGGGAAGATACAAAACCCTTGTAAGTGGGTGGGCTAGACTTGTGGGCCATAAAACACAAGTAAAAAAAATAAAGTTGTAAGTGGTGGGGCCCAAATGAAGAAGCTGAGGTTAGTTGTTGGTGAGGAGGGGGTTAGTTATGAAGAGGTGTTGGGGTGATGTGGCACTAGTGGGGCCCAAACGAAGAGCTTGAGCTGTTCACTACATCTAATGCTCTAAGGCAAAAGGACAAGGAGCAGCCATATAATCTCATCTCTCTTTCTCTCTCTATTCGTTTATGCTCTCATTGTAAAACCCTAAAATTGTTATTGCATAATCCGATCACCTTGATCAATTCTGCTATTGTTTTGTTGTAGTTTGATACTTGATTGAGATCAAGTGGTATTGTTTTTTTTTTTTTGGGTAAAGGGCATTCCACCCGGTAAAAAATATTACTCCAAAAAACTGTTTAAGTACAATGGAATGTGGCTGAAGTACCACATTAACCTCAAGCAATCGCTTGATACAACCACTAAATCATTTATGACATGCCATAAATGACAACTAGCTACAGCCAATAAGACTACTAAACCAAAACCAGCATAAAATAACACACATCAGAAAATTTTATGCAAAAATATAAAACAAACTAGTTAAGACAAAAATCTTGAATTCCAGCAGCCTTTAATTGTGTAGGAGAGAGGCCAAAATCATCATCATCATAATTATTGCCGTCACCCGTATCCGCTTTCCATTGCTTATACAGACTGTGCTCCTTACTTCCACTACCAGAATACGTCCCAATGTGATCATCAAAAACTTCATCATCATCGCTGTCAGAAACTACCACATTGCCCACATTAGAGAATGGGTTACCCACCATAGTTGAAGAATCAACCTTTTTAAGAGGTTTACCATCATCATTTACAAGAGTAACTTTTCCCTCAATAATTAGCTTTTCAATCTGTCCAATTTTCTCAACAGTAGGAGTAGTACTTCCATTTCTATCCATAGAAACCTCCAAATCAGCCCCATCCTTAGGAGAAACACTTTTTGCACAAGGAATACCATAATCAACAGTATCGGCCATATCAAGAGCATCAAATGGGTTCGATGTAGCAATAACCTTCCCACTCGTACTTGCCTCATTAGTGATTTTCTCCTCAGTAGCGACCGGCTTTTTCGAGACAGGCCTCCAAAATTTTGGTTTAGGCTTATTAAGCTGAACACCCCCAACAGGCCGAGAAGGAGCAACCACATTCTTCCCCTTACTCTTACGATTGTTTACCCTAATGAAACCATCATCCGTCTTATCCAAAGTCGTAGAAGCTTCCGAAGCCTTAGCTGCCACATTAGTATTACTACGAATAGCCTCCTTAACACAATTTGGGCATTCAATCAAAGCATGTCCAAAAGTTTTACATTTACCACAATGAGGAGGTTTCCATTCATATTCAACATTAATAATTTCAGTAGTAAAACCATTACCTTCTTCCTTTGGAATTGCCATTGTAACCTGGCTTTTTAGATATGAATATGCGCTTAATTCAACTAAAGCACGAGCAAAACTAATACGGCCCCACGACTCGACACACATAGAGCTTGTAAAAGCATCTAACATAATAGGTTTCCCTACTTGCGTAGCAATCAAGCTCAAACCATCCTCAGAATAAGCAACCAAAGGAACCCTATGCATTTTGATCCAAACCGGCACCTTGTTTACCTCGTTCCTATTAAGGGATAAAGTAGGAGTCCATTTGTTAAGAATAATGGGCGAGTTACGTATAATCCAAGGACCTCGTTCCAGAACATGATCCACCCCCTCCTTAGTAGAAAACTTAATAAGGAACACACCATCATCATTCTTCATCAGCTTTTGGAAGCCAAATTTTCGCCATGTATTAGTAACATAACTCTGAACTAAAGGAAAAGCAATGGTCTTACCTAGAAAGTACCCAACAAGTGTGTTATCATACCGACTTAAAACCTTCTTCATAGCATCCATAGGTAACATTGTGTCGTGATTATCCACACGATCCTCATTGACCAATGCTCTAAAATTCACTTTTAGAACCATACGAGTAGCATTAATAACAATGGCAAAAGAAGTAGGAGAATCTACCTTTGGACACGATCCCGAACCCACATGCTCATTAAATTTAACACTACCATCATTAGTAGCCTTATCAGTCGTTGAAATAGAAGCAGCTTTTGGATCCTTATTACCCGTCCCAACACACGTCGAAATATGTTGAGACACAACACTCTCGACAGCAACCTTATGCATGGGTTTAACATGCATATTCCTGTCCACACATGTAGACAAATTAACATCACCATCATCAACTGTCCAATCAGTTATAATAGGCCCCATATTCAATTTATTAACCACCTCCATTTGTTCTCTATCTAGTGCATTATGAACTTCTGTATTCATTCCCGAATATGTAGCACTAGATGAAACACCAGCAGACGCCATATCAAGAATAGCATCTATCGAAACATTCTGAGCATTACCAGTATCACCNAATACTTGGGAAAATCAATTACAACAATTATCATTTTTAACAACATCATCACTGTTATATGAATGCTCAACAGTACCCACCTTATTAGTACCATCCTTCTGTTTGACGCCTCTCCCTCCCGAATTCAGAAAACCATACTTCATCCTTGCAACAAACAAAACCAACAACAACAACCAGAAGCACCATAAACAGCCCTAGCTTCTATCAGCAAAAAAAACCCAAGATGGATTTAATATTACGAACAGAAATTAATTTGAAGCACCAAAAACGATTCTGAAAGAAACCCTAAAAAACATGAACCCTAATTGCTCCGCAGATCCAATCATGAAGAAACGAACACAGATGATAATCTATAATCGAGTCATTAATAATAGGATTGAGGGTCGAATTAGATGAAAACGAGTTAGGGTTGTTTAGGGTTTGCAGATCGCTTTGGTATTGTTGGTTGATTCTTGTTACTGATTGAGATCAGTTGTATTGTTCTTGATTTCTGAGATTAATAATAAACCTTTTTTACTATTAAATTGTGTTTTCCTACACATCTGTGAGTGCTTCATGCGACCAGCTGCAGTCTCATGGTTTTGAAATTCAGTTTTCTGACTTGGATGACCTTGGCCTTCAACCAGTCTCTCACATTTCTGGGACTTCTAAGTTCTAACACAATGCACGTCTAAAAATAACAACGTTCAAATTTTAGCACAGGTTAACATATTAGTTTATTACTTAGTGTATTTTTTGGCAGTTAATATGGTCAGCTATGTGGCCTGTGATTTACGAATGTTATTATGTTTTGTTTCGGATGCTTGCAGCGTGTGGGCTACAATTGGAAACGTTAGATTTTACTGCGGNGTCAGTTTTCTGACTTGGATGGCCTTGGCCTTCAACCAGTCTCTCACATTTCTGGGACTTCTAAGTTCTAACACAATGCACGTCTAAAAATAACAACGTTCAAATGTTAGCACAGGTAACATATTAGTTTATTACTTAGTGTATTTTTTGGCAGTTAATATGGTCAGCTATGTGGCCTGTGATTTACGAATGTTATTATGTTTTGTTTCGGATGCTTGCAGCGTGTGGGCTACAATTGGAAACGTTAGATTTTACTGCGGGTGTTATTCGGCATTCTGAGTCACCTGTTCTGCATGTGGTTGGGCCGTCAGAATCATATTGTCATTCTCATGCAGCTGATACCTCTGGATCATATCCGAGAATGCAAGACTTTGGTCCCGGTGTTGTTAGACACATTGACCAACATAATTCTCCTGTGGGGCTGTAATTGTTGCAGGCTGATTTTACAGGGACATTTGGCACTATGCACACGCGCAAAAAACGATGTCCAGCTACGGGTATAGTTATCCGTGAACCTGTTTCTGCTGAATGTTCTGTTGGATCGACGTTATCTCAGCAGGCCGATATATCTCGTGCTAATAAGGGAAAAGCGAAGGTTGATGACGTTCTTGCATTGGATTTACATTAACGCAATCATCAATAAACGATAGTGGCACAATGTTCAGTGAACTGTTAAATTTTTTTATTATTTTTTATTTATTTTATTTTATTTTATTTATTATTATTATTATTATTATTATTTTTCATTTAACAGCTCAAATGATATGATTGAAAAATCTTGACACAACGAACAATAAACACTATGGTATAGCCAAAAGTTCTTTATAGATCCAACTTTTACCATAGAACCCATCAAGCAATCTTAGCCACTCATTTTTTTTATCAAAATAAAATAATAAACTTCCACCTTTTTTTTAAAACTTAAATATTTCGCAAACCGTAAATCGTCAAGCTACAAAAAAAATACCATCGCGACGAGAATTAAATTATCTTTCTATAGACATGCATTGTTATATACTTTCGACGAACTTTTTTTTCGATGGACTTTATTTTTTTCGCCCAGAAAAATCATATATGATTCGTAAGAATCATATATGATTCGATTTTAACAAATCATATATGATTCTTACGAATCATATATGATTCTTACAAATCATATATGATTCGTAAGAATCGAATCATATATGATTTTTTACGAATCATATATGATTTTTACGAATCATATATGATTCTTTCTGGGCGGAAATTAAAAAAAAAAAATTCGTCGAAATTATATAACAATGCATATCTATAGAAAGATCATTTAATTCTCGTTGCGATGGTATTTTTTTGTAGCTTGAAGATTTACCGTTTGCAAGATATGTTGTTTTGAAAAAAAAGGTGGAAAATATAAATGGGTGCCTATGATTGGTTGATAGGTTCTATGGCATGTGTGGGTTCTTTATTCATCTCAACTCCTATGGTATATTAGCCATCAACATTAATCTTCTTTTTCCTATGTGGGATTAAAAGTCTGAAAGCTTTTTATTAAGAAGTGCTTAGATTTACCCTTTGACTCAAGCATAGTTAGTTAGTTACTATCCTAATCTAGTTGAATAACTTAAACCAAGTTCAAATAACGTTATTAAGTGACTGATGCAATTGGTTTCTTACATCCCCAAAGGAGTACTCTATCATCCGCTACTACACAACGCAATTCCATCATTTCAAACAAGCGATTGTTTTAGAAAAGAGGGAGAATGAAGAAGAGAAACATAGGTGTGACCAAATTTGCCAGAAAACTAAACAAAGCGTTGATATTTTAATCCATTGAATAACCGAAGGCAAACATGGTATATTAATCATCTCAAAATGACAACATCTAAAGCATTTTCGATAAGAGAACAAGTTCTTAACCCAAGTTTATTACCAACAAAACTAATTGCAAATTTGTGCCCTTGTATTTGTAATTTTGAGGAATACAATATTTGAAAAACTCTCTTCTATATCAATCTATACTCTGCTTGATTGTACAAAGGTAATACATGCATATTTTGTTTTTCTGTAATCAAAATCGTTTGCAAAATAACTTTTGAATACTATCATGATTTTTGACATGCAAATTTTCTTCAGCAAACAAAGCATTTATTAGTCCAGCTAATCCGAAGTTGAATCTTTTAGAATTTAGACAAATGCAGTACGTGATTTATTTTAGGTAAATCGTATAAAACGTAGCACACTTTAGGTGAGTTTGAATGTTAGATACTCAACTTCATTTTTCTTAATTTTAGGTATCCAAGTTATTTTGTGCAATCAAAGTTTTTTCAACTTTTCTAAAGATGTGCGGCCATTTTTTCAGCTGAAATTGTTAATCATTGTGATATATCATTATAACTGAGCTTTTAAAAGTTATTTCGGCTAAAATTATGAATGATTATAACTTTCTAAAAGTCGAAAAAACCTTATATTGCAAAAAAGGTAACTTTGATCCTTAAGTTGAGAAAAAAATATTTGAGTATCTAATATTCACATTGAGCTAAAGTGTAATAACTTTCGGAGCGATGTGCCTTTTATTTTATCCATGTCAATTCATTGCTTATTTACTTTAGGTGATATATTTTGAGTTTCTGTTAATGTGTTTGTGTCATTGTGGTGCCACTTTCAAAATTATCTTTACCAAAATTCCTGGGATCGAAACTTGAAATGATTCTCACTTTTAGAAAAAAAACTATGGTACCTAAATTACTGCTAATTTAAGCAGATGTACTTATCTAATCTTCACCATCTACATGGTCGTATATTATAGATTGTTTGTATCTGAATGCTGCTAAATGATTGATATATGTTTGTGTCATTGTGTGCAAGTTTAGCTTGTAAAAACTCCATTTTTACAAAAGATCAGCTTTGAAATGTCAGGGGGTCGCTTTGTTTAAACATTTCTAGATGAGGCCGAGTCTATGCATTTTGTTACAACTAACAAAAGTTTGGTTCAGTTTTTGGCTAAAATCGAAATCGAACCGAAATGTTTGGTTTTATAGAACCCAAAACCGAAATCATTCGGTTTTTGGCAATTCGGTTTTTTCGGTTTATTATGGTTTCGGTTCGGTTTTCGGTTTTTAACCATTTATATTTGGGCATGGCAAATTTATATCAATAAACTTGTATTAAAAAAAAATTGTTTTTTTTTTTTTCAATCTAAGCATAATAATGTTTTGCATAATTCTACAATTACACACATACAGATGAGACACACACACATACATGCAAGTGAACATCCACATAGTATGATAATTGTCATATATTTATTGATTTATTTTCAAGTAGGCACACGACACAACAAACACGCATATAAACATAAACGTCAAGATAAATTTATTATAAATCCACTCACAAAATGAATTTGAATTTATAAATTTGATTTATTTAGTTATTTATTCATATTATATTAATTATATATTATTATATAATAAAATTAGTTCGGTTCGGTGTTTGGACGAAAACAAAAACCGAACTGTATTTTTCGGTTTTTGAAAAATTAAAAGCCGAACCATCGGCTTTTAGTTTCTATCGGTTTTTTAGGTTCGGTTTTTTCGGTTTTCGGTTTGGTTTTTGTTTTCTCAGTTTTGTTTGCTCACCCCTAATCAAAATAGAATCATGTAGATATGGCAATCTTTTTTATTATTTATTTATTTATTTATTTTTCTGATTAAACGTTCTGCTGATCAATCAAGGAGGGCTTTTGGAGGATCTTCCGATTGTTTACATTTGCAAAGATTTAAATTTTCCAATTCTATAACGTGGAGCTATTATTATTATTATTATTATTATTATTATTATTATTATTATTATTATTATTATTATTATTATTATTATTATTATCATTATTTTTTTATTTTTTATTTTTATTATAAACATCACTTTAATAGAAACTCATAGGATTTACAAGAAGGTAGTGAGAAGCCGATATACTAACTGGGCTCCCACTCCTCTAGCTATAGAAAAGCTAATCCTACTAAAGATATGAGTGGCAGCACGTGCTCCAATGTCTTGGGTCATCGAAAACTTTCGGATTCGCTTCAATAAGGTTACTGCATCATTCTCAAGCTCCCCAAAAGAAGGTGAAGAGAAAGGGAGGAACCCATATCCAATATTCGCGCACTTAGCTTCATACTTGACAGGTTTACGTTTTGCAGCCTCGATTACCGCACGACCCGGTACAAAATCAACCATACCAGTTTTCGTCAAGGGCGATGACCCAAGAAACAATCGACGGACTCGAAACTTAACAAGTTAAGTTCTTAAACATGTTAACCAACAAGAAACAATATGGTATCGACTAACTCGAGGGTGACTATCGATCACTAGGATTAGTGGCAGGGCCGGAGTCAGAATTTTTTTTAAGAGAAGGCTAAAGAATTGTTTTTGGCCTAACAAGAATATGATGAAAATGAACAAGCAATAACAAATAAAACAAAAATTTAGCTTACAATTTAATCACAAATGAAAATTTTAAAAAAACTAAATCACAAATAAAGTTTGAAAAGATTAAGGGCGAAAATAACAAATGAAAACATGTTTTTAGATACAAGAAATGTAATTAAAAGAAGGGAAAATCATCCCTAGGAATGTTCTCTGCTGTAATGCATAAATCAGAGACTAAATATGTACAATTGTAAAAGTTGAGGGATGTAGAGTAAAAATATTAAAATCACTTTAAAAGTGCACAGCAGGTAACTGCAGAGAAATTTACAGCAGCGATGTTGGGCCCAACTTAAAAAGAAAGTCAAGAGTACATAAGCTTTCCTTATTCCCTTTTATTCCACACGTCTTCTTCTTCGTCCATTCTTTCTCTAAACATGAAACACCCATTCTTGAAATGCTACATCCACATAAAATTCTCACAAAAAACTCTCACTCGCTGACGTGTCAACGGGTGATTGGTTTTTAATGGGATCCACATTCCACTAAAAACCAATCACCCGCTGACACATCAGCGAGTGGGAGTTTTTTGTGAGAATTTTATGTGGATGTAGCATATCCCGGCAAAATATATATAGCTAAGAAACAACTACTAACAACGGCAAATATTATTTTAGACTAAAATCTTCAACTAAACTCCAAACAACTTTATTTATTAAAAAGTTAAAAATTTGATTTTTAAAAGTAAAAATACTATTAAAATCGAATAAAGTTTCATTCAGCATATCAGGAGTGTACTCTTTTTGTTTGGTCCATGTTTCATGGGGGATATCATTCTCTTTGTGGACAGGCCATATGTTGCACTGTGTTTGCAAATTGGTTTGTGTGTAATTGATGAAAAGTGAGGGTGCCTTTGTTATGAAGGTGTGGCATCAAAGAAAGAAAAAGGAGACTCGAACGAAGCCGAAAAGAGGGAATAAACAACTGACATTGGGATTGACTGAATTAATTAAAGTGGTTCCATTATTACCAATTGAGCTTGAGAACAAGTTGAAAGAGAAAACACAAATGTTTAGGAAACGTCTCAAAATTTGGGATCCCGGAATTAAGAGTGCTTTTCAAGACAACACCTTGAGGGCAAGGTGTTTTTGAAGGAGTGAGGAATGATATGCATGTGGATATGCATAGGGAATTCATGATGGGTTGGGGATAGTCATCATACTTATCAATTGTTTAGGATATGTGTTTAGGATAAGTATTTGTTATGTTTTAAGATAAGTCTTGTGTTTGTGTGAGTTATCACATAACTAGTATTTAAGGTCTTGTCATTAATGAAAAGTAATCAATCAAAGTTTAAGATAAACAAATATCTAGTTCTTCTCTCTATTTTCTGACGGAGCCAGCACACGCTTGAAGTGGTGCCCTATCCCGATACAACCCCGAACCGGGTCGTATCAATTGGTGCTTTCATTGAGAGCTCTCGTTGAGAGGGTTTTTGATTAGGGTTAAAAAAAAAAAAAAAAAAAAAAANGAGTACGGTGGCCGAATATGAGAGCGAGTTTATGGTACTTGCAAATCGAGTAACAAGGATCACTGAATCTTTACTTATATCGTTTTATATCTCCGGACTTAAATTGGATCTACAATGTTTACTCTTACGGTCAAATCCCAAAACTCTCGAGGAAGCTTTTTCATTGACCCGTGCGGCGGAAACACGCTTTGCTAACTTAGATATTTGGGAATTTTTGAGGTCCAATCCTTTAACTTTGGGAGAAGACTTCTTCAAAGCTCTTATCACCGAGGTTCGTTTTGAGACAATTGCAAAGGAAGAGAAAGATCACATCGTTGAAAAGAAAATAGATGTCATTCTACCATTAGAAGGTGAATGTGCTTCACTTAAGGCTGAAGGGTCTTTGAATGCCGGTGAGTTTGATAGTCGTTTTGATGAAATAAATTTGAATTTAAGCGAGGAATTAGCGGACTCTAAATCTGCATATTCTTCGTATCACCTTGAGGGCAAGGTGACTTTTGAAGGAGTGGGGAGTGTTATGGCATGGGTAGCGAAAGACAGAAAAATGGTATTGTGTTACGTCCAAGACAAAGGAATACGAAAGAAGAAAAAGGCGAAGGTTGCAATTCAAAGAAGATTATGGGATCCCGGATTACGCCAATGTTGCAGGAGGACGGACTGCCCAAATGACTCAAGAAGTCCAAATGTATGGCATAAAGATTATGTCATATAATCTATCTTTATTTACGTGTCTTTGTTTAGGAGTGTTTTCATATTTATTTAGGGAAGTCAATTAAGAATGTTTTAAGACAACACCTTGAGGGCAAGGTGGTTTTGAAGGAGTGGGGAATGATACGCCTGGGCCGAGCCCATGGTCTATTTAGGTCTTAGGGTTTACCCTACTTTGTCTTATAAATACTCTTGTAACCATTTATTATAATCAATCATTCAAAGTTTATCTAAAAAATCTCTAGTTCTTCTCTCTATTTCGTAAGGAGCTCGCACACGCTAAAAGTGGTGCCTTATCCCGATACAACCCCTAACCGGGTCGTATCAGACACACACACACATGCAAGTGAACATCCACATAGTATGATAATTGTCATATATTTATTGATCACGACACAACAAACACGCATATAAACATAAACGTCAAGATAAATATATTATAAATCCACTCACAAAATGAATTTGAATTTATAAATTTGATTTATTTAGTTATTTATTCATATTATATTAATTATATATTATTATATAATAAAATTAGTTCGGTTCGGTGTTTGGACGAAAACAAAAACCGAACTGCATTTTTCGGTTTTTGAAAAATTAAAAGCCGAACCATCGGCTTTTAGTTTCTATCGGTTTTTTCGGTTTTCGGTTTGATTTTTGTTTTCTCATTTTTGTTTGCTCACCCCTAATCAAAATAGAATCATGTAGATATGGCAATCTTTTTTATTATTTATTTATTTATTTATTTTTCTGATTAAACGTTCTGCTGATCAATCAAGGAGGGCTTTTGGAGGATCTTCCGATTGTTTACATTTGCAAAGATTTAAATTTTCCAATTCTATAACGTGGAGCTTTTATTATTATTATTATTATTATTGTTATTATTATTATTATTATTATTATCATTATTTTTTTATTTTTTATTTTTATTATAAACATCACTTTAATAGAAACTCATAGGATTTACAAGAAGGTAGTGAGAAGCCGATATACTAACTGGGCTCCCACTCCTCTAGCTATAGAAAAGCTAATCCTACTAAAGATATGAGTGGCAGCACGTGCTCCAATGTCTTGGGTCATCGAAAACTTTCGGATTCGCTTCAATAAGGTTACTGCATCATTCTCAAGCTCCCCAAAAGAAGATAAAGAGAAAGGGAGGAACCCATATCCAATATTCGCGCACTTAGCTTCATACTTGACAGGTTTACGTTTTGCAGCCTCGATTACCGCACGACCCGGTACAAAATCAACCATACCAGTTTTCGTCAAGGGCGATGACCCAAGAAACAATCGACGGACTCGAAACTTAACAAGTTAAGTTCTTAAACATGTTAACCAACAAGAAACAATATGGTATCGACTAACTCGAGGGTGACTATCGATCACTAGGATTAGTGGCAGGGCCGGAGTCAGAATTTTTTTTAAGAGAAGGCTAAAGAATTGTTTTTGGCCTAACAAGAATATGATGAAAATGAACAAGCAATAACAAATAAAACAAAAATTTAGCTTACAATTTAATCACAAATGAAAATTTTAAAAAAACTAAATCACAAATAAAGTTTGAAAAGATTAAGGGCGAAAATAACAAATGAAAACATGTTTTTAGATACAAGAAATGTAATTAAAAGAAGGGAAAATCATCCCTAGGAATGTTCTCTGCTGTAATGCATAAATCAGAGACTAAATATGTACAATTGTAAAAGTTGAGGGATGTAGAGTAAAAATATTAAAATCACTTTAAAAGTGCACAGCAGGTAACTGCAGAGAAATTTACAGCAGCGATGTTGGGCCCAACTTAAAAAGAAAGTCAAGAGTACATAAGCTTTCCTTATTCCCTTTTATTCCACACGTCTTCTTCTTCGTCCATTCTTTCTCTAAACATGAAACACCCATTCTTGAAATGCTACATCCACATAAAATTCTCACAAAAAACTCTCACTCGCTGACGTGTCAACGGGTGATTGGTTTTTAATGGGATCCACATTCCACTAAAAACCAATCACCCGCTGACACATCAGCGAGTGGGAGTTTTTTGTGAGAATTTTATGTGGATGTAGCATATCTCGGCAAAATATATATAGCTAAGAAACAACTACTAACAACGGCAAATATTATTTTAGACTAAAATCTTCAACTAAACTCCAAAAGCTTGCAACTTTATTTATTAAAAAGTTAAAAATTTGATTTTTAAAAGTAAAAATACTATTAAAATCGAATAAAGTTTCATTCAGCATATCAGGAGTGTACTCTTTTTGTTTGGTCCATGTTTCATGGGGGATATCATTCTCTTTGTGGACAGGCCATATGTTGCACTGTGTTTGCAAATTGGTTTGTGTGTAATTGATGAAAAGTGAGGGTGCCTTTGTTATGAAGGTGTGGCATCAAAGAAAGAAAAAAAAATATATTTAAACGTTTGGCATCTAGGAATGGATTAAAAAGTGGGCTGTANTATATATATATATATATATATATATATATATATATATATATATATATATATATATATATATATATATATATATATATATATATATATATAATATTTTTTCTCCCTTACGTCAAATTTAATTTTTTATATTTAAATTTTAATTTTAATAAAAATATAAATTAAAACTCAAATCTCAATCCTAAACCCATATACAAACCAAACGGGCCCTAAATCTTAGTTTGTATTAGGGTAAATTGAAAAAATAATCCATAAAGTAGCCAAAATGCGCAAGAAATACACCGTGACAAAAAGTGTTGCAAAAACGACATTAATGTTTTATTTTTTTTATTTTTTGCAAAACAGCCACCGAGAGCTACTTTTTGCTAACGCCTGTTAGTTATCCCGTTAATCAAGGGTAGTATCGCCATTTCACTCGTTTCCCGCCATTGACTAGACACACTTTATTTCAAGGACCAAATTTGCAACGTCTTAACTTATGTTTGCCGCCAAAAATACATGGCAACCAAAGAAATTGCCTCAGGACTATTCATTTCCGTATGTATCCCACTTATTTAAACGAAGCAAAGCAAAGACGCATATCACAACACTGTTTTTTCTCAAAACATACATAATCCCAACGAACCAAACCACTAACGATGGCAAAAAATAATAAAAGGAAGGCTATCTACACTAGGTCCGATGAAGAGGAGTGGGCAAAAGTGTTAGACAACTATATACTCTCTGATTTAGTTCTTGATGGATTTGGCGATGAAGCAATTAGTGAGTATGGTTCGTATAGGAAGATACATAAGGAGTTGAGAGAAAAGATTCTGATTTGGCTGAGGAAACATGAGTTCTACTATGAAGAGCTTTTGGGTGTTACGGAGGAGAAGAAAGAGGCTGCGGATACTGAGTTAACAGAGGTTGATGCTTTGGAAAGTAGGATGTCAAATCTTGAAGCTGTGTTTAAACATCTAAAGGAAAGGAAGGAAAAGAAGAAAAGGGTGATGCGTTAAGTAGCGGTTCTAACTTCTAAGTAACTGTGTGTTTATATGATATGCAAGTTTGTAATGGTTGTGAATTCGTATTATCATCAATAAAATATTGGTTGTTTATGTTACCAATCTATTTTTGTTGTAAATTGCTAAAGTGATGAATTTAGATAGTCTGCAAATGCACAAACTATTAGAAAGGGGGTGTTTGGCATGAGTGTATACATAACTCCCATTTAACATGTGCAGTTTAACTTTGGCAAGTCAAAATGCAATTGGTAAATGTGGCATGAGTGAATTCATAATTCCCATTTAACATGTGCAGTTTGACTTTGGAAAGTCAAAATGCACTATGTAAATGGGAGTCCTGAGTTTTGACTACATTAGATATAGGGGGTGTGATACAGGTTTTACCGACCAGGTTATAATATTTATAAAGTTGCTCGTTTACCTAAGGTTTACCTAATGCACTATCGAGCAGTGAACCCGGTCGTTTGAGGTATAGCTAGTTGGTAAAGCCAAGGTCGTCCCAAGAGCTATGCGTGTGGAAATTATCTAAGCTTGGTGTCACGTTAAAAAGGGGTATTATGATTAAAATGATTAATTAAACTAATAAAAGTAAATAACGAAAAGCAAGTAAATAAATGAAAGGAAATCAGTAGGGAGAAGCAGTGCTAACCTAATTACTACTCTTGTTATTATAATGACTAGTTTTCTAAGTAATGAATCCTATCGTTTCATCTGGGGGTTAATATCATTAGACTCAGATGGTCTAATTACCTAACCTATCTTACACCTTGTCCTATTCTCACAAACTGTAAATTGCAAGAGTTCATCGGTCGGCGTTAACCTACGAGATGCAAGAGTCTTTAAGTACCTCTACTAACTTGGACTAGTCTAACGGGATGCGGGCACGGTCACATCTTACATCCCCTCTAACTCCTTTAAGCACATTTGATTGGTAGGTGGTCCTATGGTCAATTCGCACGTGTATGGTGATATTTCTACCACCAAGTCACACCCTTATCGGCTATGGGTCCTATGGTCAATTCACCAAGCCTCAAAGGAACTACCAATCATCTATACTACCAAAGTTAGAGTGTCCCAAGACTCGCCAAGAAAGTATACAAACAAAACGATAATAAATGCGAGAAAACTAAGTCATGGCAATAACAATTTCATAATAAGGCTAACACCAAGAGGTGTTTAGCCACTCATATTAATAAATGCAGAAAATAATATGTTCAACATTACAAATGAAAACATAAATCGAATGCAAGATTGAATGTGAATAAACTTATGATTGAAGTGTGATTCCTCCCTTGGAAATGACTTGTATGCAAGTGGAATGACGTTCTCCTTGCTCCCTGAATTCCTCTGGACTTCTGTGTGGTGGAGTGGTGTGGAATGAATGATATAAAATTCGGAATTTAGGGCTGGTATTTATAGTATCCGACTTTGCTACGGCGTAGTCCTAGGGTTGACTACGCCGTAGCCTTTGTAAATCTCAACTACGTCGTAGCTTGATAAGTGCTACGTGCGTAGTTCTTCTGCTGGCACTTTCTACGGCGTAGTTAATTGGGGAACTACGCCGTAGTTTCTTCAAGGATCACGGATGTTTCAACACTTTTTGATTTGGGGACCTACGACGTAGCTTGAATAGCTGCTACGCCCGTAGAAGTCTTGCTGGATAAACTACACCGTAGTCATAAAGTTAACTACGTTGTAGGTCTTGGTAAGCTTCAATCTGGTCTTCTGAGTGAGCTACGGCGTAGGCATAATAGACCTCTACACCGTAGTTAGTGCAGAATGTGCATACTTCCATGTTCTTCACATAAAATCTTCCATTTCCGCGTTTCTTCGTTCCTTTACTCATCTTTGTCCTGAAAACAGAATATAAACGAATAAAAGCATATATCCTTATAAAATAACATGAAAGATGAGAATATTAGGGGGAAATTAACACTAAAATCACGGAATTGTTTGATGTTATCAGGGTGTTTGGCATGAGTGTATCCATTAGCATATGCACGATTTCCAGCAAAATACACACATTAGATACACTACATGATAGTTGACTTTAGAATGTCAATGTTTGGGTCAGTTTGGATTTGCATGCCAACTTCTCAATACATAACATGATTAAACAAAGATAGACACATAACATTGTTCTAAAGACATTTACAACAAACAAAGAGTTGAAACATATAATCCAAAAGACATGAAAGTTAACAGAATTTCTATTGTTCAAAGAACACTGCATAACAACTGAACAACTTTGACTTGCATGCTCATCAACCGGCTTCTTCCTCTTCTTTGGTGGCCTGTCAACTTGAGGTTTGTGAATGGGTGGTATTACAACTGATGTAGAATCAAATCTTTTCCAGAATTCGCTGCTACTACAACCATTAATCTTGAATGAGTGTATACGTGCCCATATTTCTTGTCTGTAGCAGCATGAACCCACTCTTCAGGTATACCAAATCATGTTTCATTGTCGATCATGTGGTTTATTGCAGCCACAACATGTTTGCATGGTATTCCAGTTAGCTCCCACTTCTTACAACAACACTCCTTTTTATCCATATTAACAACACACTGATCCTCGTAAGGCACAGTTACTTGATATAAAGAACCTTCAATCCATTGAACAACGCAATCAGTAGCTTCTTTTTTTATAGCATCAAACATGGCTTTCACACTAGGAGTAAGTTGTCCAACATTCTTTTCTATTAGTTACTGAACTACTACAATCCTTTTCATCAAGTACTCTCTGAATCAATAATAGAATGGAAAGGGAAAATACTGAATTTATTATTATAAAGAAACTGGTAGTGTTTGAATCTTTTTTTTAACCATGGTTTTCGACTTTTTGGCCAACTAATCCTCAGGGTTTGAACCCACCACCACACAGACTTAAACCAGGTAAGGCCCTCCACTTTCAGGAGGTTGACATGACCACTTCAAGGTTGTTTGCACATAGTAGGAATTGAACTTGAGATCTCACACATCTTAGAGTGATAGTCACACGTCCTTTTGCCACTAGGCAGAAATGTGTAAAACTGATGCTAATGGTGACCACAATATTATGGTCACCCTTGCCACATCAGCGCCAGCTCAGCTTTCTTTCTCCAAGACTACACACATAACATAAACAAGTAGTAAGCCGATCACAACCCANTCTTCTGCTGGCACTTTCTACGGCGTAGTTAATTGGGGAACTACGTCGTAGTTTCTTCAAGGATCACGGATGTTTCAACACTTCTTGATTTGGGGACCTACGACGTAGCTTGAATAGCTGCTACGCCCGTAGAAGTCTTGCTGGATAAACTACACCGTAGTCATAAAGTTGACTACGCCGTAGGTCTTGGTAAGCTTCAATCTGGTCTTCTGAGTGAGCTACGGCGTAGGCATAATAGACCTCTACACCGTAGTTAGTGCAGAATGTGCATACTTCCATGTTCTTCACATAAAATCTTCCATTTCCGCGTTTNCGGCGTAGTTAATTGGGGAACTACGTCGTAGTTTCTTCAAGGATCACGGATGTTTCAACACTTCTTGATTTGGGGACCTACGACGTAGCTTGAATAGCTGCTACGCCCGTAGAAGTCTTGCTGGATAAACTACACCGTAGTCATAAAGTTGACTACGCCGTAGGTCTTGGTAAGCTTCAATCTGGTCTTCTGAGTGAGCTACGGCGTAGGCATAATAGACCTCTACACCGTAGTTAGTGCAGAATGTGCATACTTCCATGTTCTTCACATAAAATCTTCCATTTCCGCGTTTCTTCGTTCCTTTACTCATCTTTGTCCTGAAAACAGAATATAAACGAATAAAAGCATATATCCTTATAAAATAACATGAAAGATGAGAATATTAGGGGGAAATTAACACTAAAATCACGGAATTGTTTGATGTTATCAGGGTGTTTGGCATGAGTGTATCCATTAGCATATGCACGATTTCCAGCAAAATACACACACTAAATACACTACATGATAGTTGACTTTAGAATGTCAATGTTTGGGTCAGTTTGGATTTGCATGCCAACTTCTCAATACATAACATGATTAAACAAAGATAGACACATAACATTGTTCTAAAGACATTTACAACAAACAAAGAGTTGAAACATATAATCCAAAAGACATGAAAGTTAACAGAATTTCTATTGTTCAAAGATCACTGCATAACAACTGAACAACTTTGACTTGCATGCTCATCAACCGGCTTCTTCCTCTTCTTTGGTGGCCTGTCAACTTGAGGTTTGTGAATGGGTGGTATTACAACTGATGTAGAATCAAATCTTTTCCAGAATTCGCTGCTACTACAACCATTAATCTTGAATGAGTGTATACGTGCCCATATTTCTTGTCTGTAGCAGCATGAACCCACTCTTCAGGTATACCAAATCATGTTTCATTGTCGATCATGTGGTTTATTGCAGCCACAACATGTTTGCATGGTATTCCAGTTAGCTCCCACTTCTTACAACAACACTCCTTTTTATCCATATTAACAACACACTGATCCTCGTAAGGCACAGTTACTTGATATAAAGAACCTTCAATCCATTGAACAACGCAATCAGTAGCTTCTTTTTTTATAGCATCAAACATGGCTTTCACACTAGGAGTAAGTTGTCCAACATTCTTTTCTATTAGTTACTGAACTACTACAATCCTTTTCATCAAGTACTCTCTGAATCAATAATAGAATGGAAAGGGAAAATACTGAATTTATTATTATAAAGAAACTGGTAGTGTTTGAATCTTTTTTTTAACCATGGTTTTCGACTTTTTGGCCAACTAATCCTCAGGGTTTGAACCCACCACCACACAGACTTAAACCAGGTAAGGCCCTCCACTTTCAGGAGGTTGACATGACCACTTCAAGGTTGTTTGCACATAGTAGGAATTGAACTTGAGATCTCACACATCTTAGAGTGATAGTCACACGTCCTTTTGCCACTAGGCAGAAATGTGTAAAACTGATGCTAATGGTGACCACAATATTATGGTCACCCTTGCCACATCAGCGCCAGCTCAGCTTTCTTTCTCCAAGACTACACACATAACATAAACAAGTAGTAAGCCGATCACAACCCAACAAAAACATACCCGAAATAAATAAAATAAAAACTTCACACACACAAACATAATTCATTGCTATGATCGGCTGACAGACCATTACTTCATTTCAGTGAGGGGGGTGGGCGAGGTCTGCCATGGTCGAGCTAGGGGGGACACTGTCGGGTTGTGGTTGTTCGGGTGCTTGTGGTCTCCATTTGCGTTAGTCTTAAAAAAATATAGGTCCTCTGACTCTCGTGCTCTCCTCCTTAAAATAAACCTCGAATTGAAATTCTGTCCGTTAGACAAGTGGGACTCCAAGTGACAATTTTTTTTAGGGTTTATGTTTTCAAGCATTAGTGTAGTATTTGCATAACTTGGTGAACAAGTTAGAAGCCCTAACCCCCCCCCCCCTCCTCGCTCTTTAATCCCTTAATCGGCCGATCCAAGGACCCCACGGGTTACTTGGATTTGTTTGGGCTTTTACTAATTAATTTAGTCTATATTGCGTCTAACGGTTAACTAAAGACCTTTAAATCATTTTGTGAATTATATTAACATAATTAACAAATATACTATAAATATATTAACTACATTAATAAACGTTCCCTCGATATATACATGTGTGCCCACAATAGGCTCACGTATTCCCGGCCGTATAGTTACGGATTTGACAACTGCAATACTGATAGTTTGGAGATCTAAGAGAGCAAAAGCCATACCCCACTTGAGATCCACATACGAAACTTTGGAAGGTTAGTCTTCCATTTTTCTACAGTTCCTTCTCTATACAAACACGATTAGGAGTCAAGGATTTAGTGAAGTTTTTGCATTCATCACATGCCATAAATGAGCTATACTTGTTTGCACACTAAAATTAGAGTCTAGATGCATTAGTTATATCAACAATGATGTCTGAAATGTGAACCACAACCTTTTTGTTAGTCTTCTGCGTTTTCNAACCCCCCCCCCCCTCCTCGCTCTTTAATCCCTTAATCGGCCGATCCAAGGACCCCACGGGTTACTTGGATTTGTTTGGGCTTTTACTAATTAATTTAGTCTATTGCGTCTAACGGTTAACTAAAGACCTTTAAATCATTTTGTGAATTATATTAACATAATTAACAAATATACTATAAATATATTAACTACATTAATAAACGTTCCCTCGATATATACATGTGTGGCCACAATAGGCTCACGTATTCCCGGCCGTATAGTTACGGATTTGACAACTGCAATACTGATAGTTTGGAGATCTAAGAGAGCAAAAGCCATACCCCACTTGAGATCCACATATGAAACTTTGGAAGGTTAGTCTTCCATTTTTCTACAGTTCCTTCTCTATACAAACACGATTAGGAGTCAAGGATTTAGTGAAGTTTTTGCATTCATCACATGCCATAAATGAGCTATACTTGTTTGCACACTAAAATTAGAGTCTAGATGCATTAGTTATATCAACAATGATGTCTGAAATGTGAACCACAACCTTTTTGTTAGTCTTCTGCGTTTTCTTTTATTACAATATACATCTAAGCTTTAGGTATGTGACAAGTTTGTCATTAGTCCACATAAAATGACTCCAAGAGGGTTTTTGTGAAATGGTAAAGATATATATTAATCACAAAAAGTAGTACAGTACAGTCAAGTTCATTTTTAGCCTGAGGACAGTCTCAGCATGCAAATGCAATGAACATTAGGACTTAATAACATGACATACAAACTCTAAAACAACAGCTATTAACAATGCAATCGAAACTGCACATACATTCTACTCCTGGCAGTCTAGTTTACTAGCAGCCTCCCATTTAAGAGACGCACCCCATTCTATTTATAACAAACTCAGAAGCTTCGAAATAACTAAAAACTGTCGCATTTAGCAATAATAGTTGCGGGTATTTGTGACTTTTTGTATCTTTAGTGGGTAAAAGTTTTAGTGGGTATTTAAGGTTCTTTCTAAGTTGTGGTNAATAGTGCTGACTCTTCACGACGGCTTTGGTCTAAAAGAGTCCTCACACTCTTCAAACATGAAACCATACGCCCTTATCTACGTTGAAGGCTATCCCGGAATGTTTCGAAGCATTACTGATAAAAGAAATGGTTCCAATCCTGTTTGGGATGTTGCTTTCAAATTCAAGTTTCAACCACCTTTGCCTGTCGATGCAGTTGTTGTCTTCGAGATTTGGCATCGTTCCTGGACTAAAATTGACAGACATATGGGCAAAGCCAGAATTCCTCTCAAGTTCCTCTCTGGTGTTGCATTTTCCAACAGGGTTTGCCACGCCATTCATTTATCAAATGGGGTGGTTATGGGTGGAATTAACATTTCTCACAAACGCAACATTATAAGCCCATCTACTGCTCCAGCCAATGTTCCAGCCATTGAGATTTCAAATGACAGTCCTCGGCCTTCATGTTGTTCAATCGAAACCATAAGATGCTTAGCAGATTGCTTTACAATGGTCCAAGGTGTCACAGAATTGATATCTGACTGTAACTGTTCTTAGGGCTGGGCACGCATGCTGTGTGCTTCAGATTAGCTTGTTATTTACTTTGCATCTTGGTTGTATCAAGTAAGTAGTATACTTGAGCACAATAATTGAATGGGGTTCGGTTAACTAGAGTCAGGTTTATTAATTTTATAAGTTGTTTTAATCGTTTCTAGTCATGCATATCAATTCTTTTGAATTTGAGATTTTAAATCTAGTGCATGGCAAAAAGAAAGGCTTGTTTAACTCCAAGTCATCTCCACGTATATATTTATATGACAACAGAAAGGCATGTTCGACTCACTTTTGTGGTGGTACTGGTAGTTAGTGGCGTGTACACATTGTAGTTGGTTGTACGTATTAAGTACTTTGTTACTATATGTATTCGAGTAAGTACTTGAGATGGTGAGGTTTTAATTGTTTGGTTTGAGGTACTCTTAACATATTTGATAGGAGGATGCTAGACCAACAAAAAAACTTCCACAAAATAAATCCACAAAGTGTTAATATATGTGGTCAGGTGATCTTGTTGGTAGGCTGGTTTGTAAAGGACCGTCGACTGTTCGAGGTAAAATAGTGGTCATGTTGACAGGTTGTTTGTAGATGGTGGCCTGTTCGAATTCCTACCATTATGTTCGAGTTCGTAATTTGACATCTTCTTTTCACTATCACTTCTCATGGTAGTATTTATACCATTGACCATAAGATGTTATGTTGTGTAACTTCTCACTTTAAGACACAGTATTTCAATAAGTATGGATATTGTGTTTTAGGAAGAAATTCCTCTAAGCATACGATAGCTCGATCATTTTATGTTGATGCATGGTTTTGAATGCAAGCATAACAAGATCTAATAGCAACTCGAACATATGAAATATATGCGTGCAATGATCGTTGTTCACTACATTTGAACATCTAGTGTTGTCTTAAATGCGGTTCACAAATGTAGCGAACAACGATCATTGCGCGCATATAGCATTTCATATGTTCGAGTTGCTATTAAATCTTGTTATGCTTGCATTCAAAACCATGCATCAACATAAAGTGATCGAGCTATTGTATGTTTAGAGGAGTTTCTTCCTAAAAAACAATATTCACACTTATTGTCAATGAGAAGTTTTACAACATAAGTCATAACATCTTATGGTCAATGCTATAAATACTACAATGAGAAGTGATAGTGGAAAGAAAATGTCAATTAACGAGCTAAATAAAGATAAACATAAAGATGTCAACTTAACAAAATGTTGTTTCATTGATTCGAAAATTGGAAATGTTTGTCACGAATATGACTTTTTCAAGATTAGATGCTAAATGCATAATTTAGCAACAATTTCTTCAGACGTTTTAGTGTTTGGATGAGTTGGAGGGAAATATGCGTGTGTGGATCTAATCGGGGTTTCTCCTCTTGTGAGTTTGAGTAGCCGGGGTTTTACAGCAGGACACGCTGCTTTGAAAGCCGCATCGTACAAAGTGGCAAAACACGAGAAAGCATGCATTGAAAATCAACATGTTTTTATTCCATTCGCGTTTGATACTTTTGGTTTCCTTGCACCTGAGGCAGTGAAGTTCCTCAACAGAGTCCAACGAGTTATGCATAGTAATGTTATGACACCTAGATTCACAGATGTAGTTTTCAAAAGAATAAATTTTTCAATCTAAAAAGAGCTAGCGGCGCAGCTTGTTGCCCGTTTGCCTTCTACCTCTATGTAAATTCAAAAGTTAATACTATAAAGCTTATGATTAATTAAAAAAAAAAAAAAAAAAAAAAAAAAAAAAAAAAAAAAAATCAAAAAAAAAAAAAAAAAAAAAAAAAAA